>JAOTRN010000025.1:7147743-7159500 GCA_028566695.1 Bagroides melapterus | reverse complement strand
TTAATAGCAATTTAATACTGTTTATAAAGTATACAAATATCTTTAATTGTCTTTTGCAAAATGTTTTTTTTTTTGTTATCTGGATCTGGTCAGATTCAGCAGTTACTGATAATTCAGTATGGTGTAGTGTGGTGTGGTGTAGTGACTACAGCTAATCTACTATATTTTCAATACAAAAACTTGGAAGAGGCTGAGGTGGGAAAATACATAAAAATATACTTCTAAGTATGTTCTAGAGAACGAGTATAAAATGATGCCCTAGAAGGCAGGTAGTCATTTTTAAAAAGCATGAAGAATTACGTTTTACTAGTTTGCTAACATTTATCAGACTATATTAACCAGTTTTCGTTTTTTTTCCTGTGATAATGCTGGGTTAGACTAGCATCCATTCTAGTAGCTAGCATAATCGACTAGGCAAAATTTTAAACGAATATAGCACGTCAAATAATAGCTAATATTAATTATAGTCTATTTACAGAAGATTTTACTTCAGATTGATTCATTAACAAAGTATGTAGTGTTTTCAGAGACTGAACAATGTTTTCAGCAGTTTTAGCTAACTAATAGAAGCTAGTTTTCATTTTACACTTATCAGTTCAAAATCTTTATATTACTCGAGTATTTTTTTTTTTTTTTAGTTTTGATTTCACTACATTTTGGATATTTGGTTACATAAATAGTAAGTTTAACTTACTATTAAGCTCCTTACTGTTTTCAGATATTGTTCATGTATTCATCCAGTGAAAGTCCTCATTAGTGGCAGTATCTCCAGAATGACTGAATGTTATAGATCAGGGGTGTCAAACTCAGTTCCTGGTGGTCCAGAGCCCTGCAGAATTTAGTTCCAGTCCTACTCCAACACACACACACACACACACACACACTATGCAGTTTACAATTAAGCCTGAAGAACTTGATTAGTTGTATCAGGTGCGTTTGATTAGGGTTGTATCTAAACTCTGCAGGGCTCTGGACCTCCAGGAACTGAGTGTGACACCCACGTTATAGAGCACTTTTAGATGTAAATGGAACCAGATTGTAACCTTTATTCAACAAAGAGGGCGCTATCGGTAGTCACGGTAACATGTACAGCAGTAACACCTGGATTAATAAAGCTATTTGATCATATACTGTTATGTTCAGTATTAATTCAGTCAATAGATATTTGCATTGCTCTATTTATTAATCATGTCAAAGTTACATGCCAGTCTTACCACTAAAAAAAGGACAACACATACCACAGCAGTGCATTTTGTCTGGAACGGTTCATTTCCCTAAACTGAATATTTCTTTGATAAACTAATAAACAGCTTTGGTTTGAGAAACTCTGAGACTAAGTTGATACATTATCAGACATACCTTATACATGCACATGAGTAAAACGTGTTGCTTATGTACTGTGTAAACACACATTCTGCTTTCCCTGCTTCAGAAATGTGATTAACATTCATATATCAGTTCAAAGATCAATTAAATAATAAGGAAAAAAACCCAAAAAAAAACCACTTCACTAACAACAGCATAAGGAGACAAAGACAAGTGTATGTGCAGAGCTTTATTAAGGGAGTATTATGTACAGAATAAAACAAACTCTCAATATTATTTATCATGAACAAGAAGGCCATAACAAATGTCCGATAGCAATATGCTAATAAGCCATAGCCAATTAAACAGCAAACACACAGATAAGGGCGTGTTAAAAGAAGGCTTTGCAAAAGCAAGTGTGTGCACGCACGCGAGTGTGTATCAGACGAAGGTGATGCGTGTGCGCGTGTTATTGATCTGCCACACGTTGAGCTCTTCGTACTCCTGAAGCGCAGAGTTAAACTGAGCTGGAGTGAAACCTCGTGACACACACCGGTGTTCTGCGTCAGCCATACGCACGGCCCGAATTTTCCCACCTTCAGACACCAACTCGCGCACCAGGGAAAAGATCACGTCGGCAGGACGCTGGGACCTAAACGCACAGGCAGATATACAGACATGATTAAGCAAGAACTTGCTAAGAACCCAGACTAGAAGACCGTAGGTACTGTGTTGCTCTCCATCTGGGCTTCTACTCAAATCACATGACAGTGTTTTAACTCCTTAGAGATAACTGCTATAGTAATATGTAACAGGCCAGAGGAGATCTCTGCCATAGGTTGTGTTTTGCTGTATACAACAACCTTAAAAAGGTTTACCACTCAACTTTAATACTAAAAGAATATTAAATTTTGAATTTTAAATTAAAAAAAAAAAAAAAGTGTTAAGTACTCCCATAGCCCACAAGTAAGGTAAGAGTAATTCATTTATAAATCATCCTTGGTAAAACATGTCACCTATTATGGTTAAGACTACAAAGGTACAAAATGGAAAATTATGCTTATAAGTGTTTACCTGGTGGTGGTGGATTTATCAGGCTGCAGTGAGTCTTTGCTCATCTCCATCAGCCTCATCGCTTCATTTACATCCTCCTTCTCTACCATGTCCACCATACGCAGACGTGCCTGCAACCCACACAAAAAACCCCAATAAATACCAGTAACACACAGACATCGATAACAAACATTACAGTCCGATGCTCCACAGTGAGTTGTGCCGGCACTGTCAGACCGAGACAAGTGCAATGCCTTATGGAAAATCCAGCAATTGCCCAAGTCTCCGCCTCTCAACACCAGCTAGTCTCTCTATTGGCTCTGTGTTTCCAAGCTCCACCCATACGAATGTGTGACAGTTCACAGTGCGGTCAGTTTTGCATGGGTTTGCACAGCGGTGAATGATGAAGGCTGAATGCCGACCCTGCAAAGCTGACCGCTGCCACGACAACCAGAGAGTGGAAAGGACGCCTTTATGAGCACGCAGGGCTCCCTCTGCTGGACAAAGGCTGTGTGTGTGTTGTTCAGCTGTGTGTGTGAAGTGCTGGATCTGCAGTAGGTCTTATGTTCTGCTACCTGCACAAACAGCACTTTTAACACTCAACCGCTCAGACCTCCAAGTCATGACCCCTAATGATATGGACAGAACAATCATACTTTTTCCAGTGGATCTGGATACATGGCCGTCTGTCAGCTCTGAACAGACCTTCAGCCATGTCGTTTCATCTCCAATTGCTGGAAGTGTTACAGTGACGTGGATGGTGTAAGACAGAAGTGCCCACAATGCAGTAGAACACAAGACACACTACCTGCACTGTAAGCACTTTATCACACACTAACCATTAACTCACACCAACTAGACTGTGGGATGGTAGGTATGCTCTTCAGAACAGCAATACGATTAGAAACAGTAGACGAAGCGTGCATGGTGTACGTACCAAGGCTGTGGACAGACGCAGGATGGACAGTAGGGTTCGGGCGGAGGTAAAGGTGGTATCCTTGCTGACTCGTGCCTCCTTTCTCATCTCCACATACGCAGCCGTGATGTAATCGGTCAGACCCTCTGGGATGACGGGCTGCTTCTTCTTACACTTACTGATATATCTCCTAAACCAGAGACAATTAGATGTATTAAAATGTAGTCAAGGTATTGCTGGAGTACCGTGAAGTCTATTGTCTATATTAGGCATGAACTGATCGCACTTCCCATTAAATTCGAGTGCAACGTAATTAAGACACTACTACAATTTAAAAGCCTCCCAGTTAAAATTTTCATGCATCCCACTTCCATTCACATCCATGCATTCCATTTCTCAGTAATACGACAAGCTGTATTTTTAAACTAAAGCTAAACTGTGCATGCGTGTACCTCATGAGCTTCATGTCAATAGGCGTATAGTGTGTGGGAGGCTGTTTGCAGTGCTGATGGACGTGTGTGATGTGCTGTGCAAGCTGCAGGTCTTTCTGGGTGTCCGGTTTGTCCTGGATGAGCCAAAGCAGGTCAAAACGTGACAGCAGCGCCGCCGGAAGCTGGATGTTTTGCTCAATGGTTTTACGTGGGTTGTAGCGGCCAAACGCAGGGTTCGCAGCTGCCAAGATAGAGCAGCGTGCGTTCAGAGACGTCATTATACCTGCCTGTGATCAGACACACACACACACACACACGCTTGTTAGCAGTTATGGAAACAGAACAAGAGAAACAAGTTTTTGTGAATTATTTTAATTAATTAATTTCCACTACATCACAAAATAGTAAACACTGTGACATGGAAAAGGTCATGAAACACTGCGTCCAGATGCCTTCACGATATCCTCAGTAGTCACCCAAGTTAAACACTGTATTAAGCTGCATACTACAGAAGCACATAGAATGCATTCAGAATATTATACCAATTTCTTTATTAACTATGTCAGTTGAGCCTCAACTATGAATCCAAACTTTTCATGACATCTAGTCCCTGACTGCCTCTTAAATAACCAGACTACAATAAACAACTGATCTTGGAGAACAAACACCCACCAACAAGCAGTATCCCACGGATCATCAGTCACAGACCCGTCAGAACATGCCACACGCTAAGGTGAAGGTTCTATGATTTTGCACGGATACAATAGCTTTTGTTTGCTATTCCCAATGTTGCAACCCACATTACCTTGGCAATAGAGATGGTCTGCTGCTCCATGACCTCGTGGATGGCGGTTCGATCGGCATCAGCCATTTTATCAAACTCATCAATGCAGCACACGCCCAGATCAGCCAGCACTAAAGCTCCTCCCTCCAACGTCATCTCCCCAGTGACAGGATCACGCATAACTGCTGCCGTCAAACCCACGCCTGATGAGCCTCGGCCTGTGGTGTACTGACCTACAAACAGAGCAAGGATGCACAAGTGCCATTTTGATCAAATCCCTTTCCAATAAATCTGCTGGTGTTTGGTGGAACTAATGAGTGACAAACTTACTGCGTGGTGCCAGGCGATCAATGTAAGATAGCAGCTGAGATTTGGCCACACCAGGGTCTCCCATCAGACAGATATTAATGTTACCTACACACATACAGACACAAAATCTATCATTCAAATCTGGCGCAATTAAACACTGCTTATTTGGACAGCAAAGACAATGTACACACCCCTAATCTTCATGCCACGTGGATTCTGTTCAACCCCACCAACCAGCAGCAACAGCAGCGCCTTCTTCACGTCCTCATGACCGTAGATCTCTGGTGCAATTGAACCTGCCAGTTTCTCATAGAAATCTTCCTCTACACAAAACACACAAATACAAACAAAAAAGAAAACACATTAGCACCACTGTGGGGTTCCGTTGTAGTATTGGGTCAATACTGAAAATATTTCCATGTTTAACAACTTGCCATTACATTATACTTTAAAATGTATATATGTAGTGGTGTGAGCATGTAATAAAACCTTTTAAATAAATTCTGAAACATTATACGTGATATTATGTCCCAACTAAGGAGAATCACAAATCCCCATTCTGCACACCTGTGATCTGTCTGAGCTCATCATCAGTAAGATCCTCTACCCCAAGTTCATCATCCTCAGTCTTGTTCATCAGTGTGATAGAGTGTGCCTCCAGAAACGTCTCAGATAAGAGACCCTGAGATACAGAGACAGAAGAATGCTGAAACTTTCTGCACCGGCAAGACGGCACACAGACCAAGAGGCATATTATAACAGTTAAAGAACTTATTCTATATATAATGGTGTGTGCATACCTGTACAGCCTGTCTGAATCCAGTTCGCAGCAGAGGAAGGAAAACTCCAGAAATGGTCACGTGATCACCAGGCTGAGCTGCACGCGTGTTCTCTCCACGCACTGACACGGTCATACTGCGTGGGATATTACCGACCGGCACCTGCTCACTCTGCACAGACACGTTGTAGAAAGTGAGAACATATTCAGACACTTAAGCACAGTCAACGAGGGATTAAATACAAGAGTGTGTTACATGTTACACACTCACATGCTCCTGGATGCGCAGTTCCTGGAACTTCACAAACTTTGAGCCCCGTGTCTGTAAGTACAGACGGCCTCCGGACTTATTGGTCACACACTCCTGACTCGGACACATGATCAGTGGCATGAAGCTCTGAGACGCAATCTGTCAGCACAAACCGTTTCCAATTAACCTGTTAGCTTGCAGGCCAATTATGCCACCATATTATTCTTAACACATGCATGACACAGCTGAAGAACACAGAGCTCTCTTTCAATCATCGTACCGGTTGGTAAGTCTCCGCACCACACTGGTCACATGTATAGGTGGCAACTACCATCATGGGTTTGACCTCGGATGCCCTGGTAACAATGCCTCGGACTGTCACTAGCTTTCCAATGGAGTCTGCTTTAACATCCCTGATGACCTTTAGCTTAGAAGAGGAAGGAGGACGGAAATACAGCTCACTGAGAGAAAAAGAGAGAGAGAGAGAGAGAGAGAGAGAGATGTATATAATCAGTTGATAATATCAAGAACAATACAGTCTGGTGCACTGGAAGCTTTAGCAACACTTGTCTACACTAATATTCTAAAACAGAATACACACCAAACAATGGAGTAAGCAGTAACAGGCAATAATCATAGCATGAAAAAAATATATCAGAATACCTACTCATCACAGAGTGTACAAATATAAGAACTTTAAAGCAATTATGATATGGCTCCAGAGTCTTTCCAGTTAACCCAGTGGTCCTGGGCATAGAGTGCTCCCTGTCCAACACATTTTAGTGCTTAATTAGCTGGCTCACTAAGGTAATAGGCTAATTAAATTAAACATCAAGACATGTCATGCTCAATAATCATGCTGTGCCCCAAGGGTATTTGTAGGATGTACCCAATACAGCCAAAGACATAGAATTTATACTCTACAGGAGAAAAGCACTACACTTTAACCTTAGACTTCTCTTTCACACACTCACAATCTTCTCATGAGCTCAGCTGGGTACTGGTTCCTGGGATCACGCGTGTCCGCAGGGTCACGACCTCTTCCTTCCATCATCAGACGGTGTTCGATGTAAACATCAAGTGCATCTTTAGCCACCACCTGAAATGAAACAAAATTAAAAACTATGTACAACCGCAGACACAACCAACAGCCAACCAGGTAATTACCAGTACTGCCTTGAGTGTGTGTGTGTGTATACCTCACGCTCTCTGTATTCAGGCAGAAGCTCATGCACAGAATCAGAGAACAGTGCGATGTATCGCTTGGTGTTCTCACAAATGCTTTCAACCAGCTCTGGGTCCTCCTCCCCTACGTCATCCAGATCCACCACCAATGCCACCTGCTCTCTGTGAGCCAAAGACACCTACAGACAAAAGAAGAATGGTATATTGTGGATAATTGGTACCGATTAAAGTATCAGCTCTCAGCAGTGTAAACTAGAGAGAAGTGGGATGATTCTTGATATAATATATAAACAGTGACCAATGAAATTTTCAAATGTATCTCACAAAATAGACAAATATCCAGTGTATATGAACATTCAAGTCAAAATAAAGGTTTTTTAAGGACCTTTTAACTCTGGAATTACATTTCACTCACATTTTAGTCAGTCATTTTATTCATTTTCAGGCAACACAATTTTTAAAAAATATTTTATACAAAGCACAATATTTTGTATTAAACAATGTAGTGATGTTTTATTAAATGCATTAAAAAAACATAGCCTGAACTATAATAAAGTATCAGCAAAGTTCTCACCAGCTGAGCTCCATATTTAAAGACCTTCTTCCCAGAGTCATCTTCAGTGTAGAACTCCTGCAGGAAGCGCTTACATTTCTCTACACAAACACACAAACAAAATTAACCTCGGAGGTAAACCTGCAAGTGTAGGCGGGGCCTTTCACAGGCGCGCGACAGAAACCTGCACTGCGCGAGCCCGTCCGTTGACAAACATCAAGTCACGTGACTCCCGAACACACATTCCCCCTCCCCCAGCAGAGGAGGCAACAACAAAGTGTAGTACACACCAATCCTTCAGCCGTTTCCACCAAGAATAACATTACACTGCATACACCCAGGCGCTAAATTAATAGTAATAATAAAATAATAAGATCCCGTATGTTTTATATAATATTTATTAATCCAAATTTATTAACAAGGCATCTCATCCCATCTTTTTTCTCCGATTATTCTCACACACTTATCCCGCAGAGCTGCTCTGTGGTTTCTGAGTCCCCTCTTACTCCCTGCCATCTTTTAAAATCTTCAAAAACAAACATAGATTTGGCTTTGTTATATACGAACCAGCTTCCAGCGCGCGGTTCGATGATAAAAGAGAAGACAACGTGGACGTCTCGGTTAGCTTTGCGTCTGCAGCCCGTTAGACGACGCATTGTGAACATACACACAACTTCGCTGTTTTTGTAAACAAAGGAGCACATGGCTGGCGAGCCCCGTAACGGAGGTGTCTACTTCCGCCACGCGCACGCGCTCTGAGCGCTGCTTCAAATAGTGCCTCCTTATATCAAGCCCCAAAATAAACAGCAAATAACGAAAACGAAAAATACCCCCACCAAACCAATAGCACTTACTTTGTGTAAGTAGTTAAATGTTACCGCAAGGAGTGCAAATAAAAGCATGTGGTGACAGTGAACACTTAGGGAGGGGGGAACGGTGGCTGTGTTCCGCGCGCGCGGATGAAGCTCCAGCTGCGTCACAGCTCATCCCCCAACTGAGCTAACTGCCGTTTACTTGCAGAAGAAAAACTACGGCTTCATCCGAAACACCCTAACGCAACACTGCTTGTTAAAATAGTAACGAGTGACACTGGGACGCCATCCATACTTAGTATAGTAATAAGCTGATTGTAACGGAACTACAACGTTAACGTTTCCTTCAGTGTGTTGCAGGATTAAAGCGAAATCCACGCCGCATGGAGATTTATTTCGAGACCTGTTTATAAAATAGAGTTTGAGTAAAATATGTATATATTTCTTAATCATAATGTTTAATATGCACTAAGATTGGTATAAATGTGGTCACTGTTTACATGGCTGAGCACGCGCTCTCTGCGCTCTTTGTTTTAGGAGGTCCATCCGGGTAACTTTAGTCCAGCCCCTCCATCCGGGTTCTTTCGGGACGGCAGATACGAAACTTTGTATGTTCTGCTAAGTTATAAAAAAGTTATACTGTATGTTCCTTTTTAAAGTTTAAGACACGTAATTCTAAAAGGTCTTAAATCTAAAATTCCAACTCCACAAACTTAGACCGATTGTAAGTTATTTATTTCTGAGTAGGAATTAGCAAGAAAGCTAACAATGGCCATGTAGTGACTGAATTGCTTTACAGCTACCCGGTTCAATGGTAATGGTAAACGGTGAAATTTTCATCACCGACTATAAACTATCAGGTCTACACCAGCCCACAAAAACGGTACACCTTTTTGGATTTAAGCAACTGCTTCGCTATTCTATGAATACAATAAATACATTTTTCCGTCCAGTATGAAAAATGACCCAAATTTAGAGCTCGTGCACTCACTCACCTTTCTCCGACGCGTAGTCCTTCGGTGCCATTTTTGAGCAAAAAAAAGATTCGGACACCCGAGCACTTAAAATCCACACAGAATGTGGTATAAATTACCGCTAGATATGTTAACCTATTTAAAAAATATATATATATCTATCTTATTCCTTGAGTCAGATATACACGCTACCCACAAACACGAAGTACTGCGAAAACTGGCGCGAGTCTTCTCTCACTCTCCGCCAATGAGAACACCGTACGACCTGAGCCATAGACCAATGAAATCTGTCGGAAACCCGCAATCAAAGCCAATCAAACTACACCACTCCCTGTTTCCGAGGGCGGGTGTTCTTCATGGCGCGAAAACCGAGAGGAACGTAAATATACCACATGATAGCGACGGCCAATTGTATTGCGGGAGAGAAGCGCGCCAAAATGGCTGCCGGAACAAAAGCATCGGAGCGCGCGAGTGTAGCGCTTTAAAGCCGACAATAAAATGGCGGCGGTCATTCTCAGTTATCAGTGCTCCTGTTGAGATAAGAAACCCAAAACCGTTTTAAATAGCGTGTAAAATCTCTTGACAATTTTCCTTACATTTACGTTATTCTAACATTTACGCCTTCAAAAAAAATCATTATATGTTAATGCTTTTAGTAATTTTCGTTCATTTCATTAGCTGGAGTAACTATTAAAGAGACAGTTTACAAAATTGCCTTTTTTCAAGTGCACTGAAAAGACAAACTCTCATTGCATGTCATCTCATCATTTCTACTAATAATGAAGTGTAAAAGTGATGAAAAGTGGAGTCATGCTTTTAGCAGTGAGAATAATGTTAAAATTCCAGCACTGACAAACACTGTTCAGCACCTGATCAAGATGATTCAGTATTTAATTAGTAGTCTCTTTTCAGCAGGTTTATCCTGGACATGAACTCAGGAAATCCACACTAACATAGAGAAAGTGAAAGCCTCTGAACTGTTCCCTTGTTCCATCAGACATGTTTCTGAGGTGGCTTATTGACATGCTGCAAGAAGACGTGACGTATAAACAGCCATTGTGAATTTTGGCCCAGACTGGACTTCACAATCTGAGCCACTGATTAGTCTGCTGTTTCAAGTCTTTATTTTAATCATAAGCAATTTATTAACCAAATGAAAACTGTTTTTACAACATACAACCTTTATACGTGTACACTTCCACATCTTTAGACTTTCATATACATTAACGTTCAAACTGAACTTACATTAAACACGTGTGGTCTTAAAGCATGTGTGGGTTTTTTTTTTCATTCAAACAGGTCTTCTAGGAAACTGGTGGAATGGCGTGTTGATGGCTGTAAGACATAAAGGGTATAAGAGAGAGCAAGAGATCTATAATAATTTAATTTCAGATGTTGCTTGCTTTGTGTGTCAGGAGGGATTTGCCTGGGAATTAAAAACTGCCAGTACTACACTATACGAATCCATGTACTGTTTTTTTTTTTTCATCTTACCAGAGACACAGCACCAAGCCCGTCTGAGTCTTCATCATCGTAGTCCTCTATGTCAGGTTCATCCTCCTCCTCAAAGTCTTCCTCAATCAGAGAGAGCCTGAACAAATGAACACACACATTGTACACAAAAATGAGTCAGATATTGGATAAACCACATCCATTAGGTGGTTTCCAGAGTTGATCTTGGGTACATATTTAATCAAAATCCAAAATAGACACAACTAGAGGGCTTGGTAACAGACAGACAGATGTTAGATATATTAATAGATCATTGTTGTTTAATGCTGAGTGTACACATAAAGGCATCATTGTTCACATGCTCACATATGGAGCTGAGACTGTACATCACTGTGTTCAGAACTCTCCTGCTCCCTCTGGCTAGACATCACCTTCCTCTGTATACTCCTATACACACACACACAATGTCATGTTAAAATAAATATTTAACATTTTTTTTAGAACAAATGTGTGTTTAATTTCTCAGTGATCAGCTAATGTAATGAAATAATTAGTCAGTAAATATCTATACAGTACTATTCTCTATTCTCTTGCTTCATACTGGCTTCTGATAATAAAGTTTGAGCATCCATGGTTTACAAATACAGACCAAAAGACTGACTAAACCAACAGAAGGGTAGAGACAGACAGTGCAGATTTTACCCCTCTACAAAGTCATCCTCTGATGGCTGGTCTGTGCTGAATTCTGCAGACGATGTCGGAGACCGTGGGTGTGTATGCGCGACTCGGCTCTGTATAACTGTGGAGGTGAGTGCGGGAGTATCCAACCTGCTACTCAATGACCCTACTCTCAAACACACACACAAACACACACACACACACACACACGCATTAAAGGTGCAAGCAAAATTAAAAAATAACATCACTCTTGCTGTGTGTGTGTGTGTGTGTGTGT
>JAOTRN010000025.1:7032123-7042850 GCA_028566695.1 Bagroides melapterus | reverse complement strand
AGGCTGCTTCAACTGGCAAGGTCACACACACACACAGTCCAACAGACACATTCATAAACATGTTGGGAAATTTGTTGCTTTATACTACAGTATTGGGATAGGAACAGCAAGTACATTGATGGTGATTTGGTGATTTTGACTCAATTTGGTTGTTCTAGGACGTTACTATGTCTATTATAACGGCATACACAGTGACCTAGCGCTGGTCATTTCGATTCACCCCAATGACTCGAAACGTTTCAATCATTACTCCAAAATTATTTATTCCAATTCATTTTCACATTCTGACTTCTGACTTATTCCATTCACTGTATTTACATTTGAGTAACTCATATACTCTTCCAAGCAATCAAAGACACTCTCTTATGGCTAACGAGTGTTTAGTCTGATCTGATTGACATTCGGCTCACGGTGTACTTTATAACGACACCAAGGACAAACACAGACGGATGGTCAGGTAGAGGGAGAGGAAAAAGGAGTCATGAGTAGAGGGAAGGAGCAACAGAGTGAAGGAGAAGTGAAAGTCATCCCTCTCTCTCTCTCTCTGGATCAGTTCAGGATATAATTGCTAATAAAACAGATGGAGAGCCGGTAGACTAGGGATGTTAAAATTAGCAGTGTTACAATAAAATCTAATCATACACACTTCTAAAGGCTATAGCTCTTTTTTTTTTATTCTCCTCATAAAAAATGGCTTTGTGTCCTGCAGGTAATTCGTACGTGGTTTATAGGAACCCAGATGACATGTTTGATACTCAGATCATCAAGCTTCACGACATGAATACCGGAAACATCTACATTGGTAAGAATTTTGTATTAGTGTCAATTATAGACTAATGCGCCCTGTACTGTGGGGCCTTGAGTGCACTCCTAAGGGCTGCTTTTATCCTCTCTCTCTTTACTAATGCAAGCCCAGTGTGTTCTTCTTGACCTGTGCTGTCCGACAGGGCTGCTTACAATGTTTGTACTAACTTGTTTCCTGTGTATTTTGACATTCAGGTTACTCGGTAGGGAAAGATAAAGGAATCTTGAGCAAAGATGAGGACACTGTTGTGGCTGGGGCACCAAGATATAACAGTAAGGGCTCGGTGGTGCTAATGAAGGTCATCACGGTTAACGACGGCACTAGAGAGCTGAAGGACTTGAACGTAACGCTGGAGGGTGAACAGGTCGGCTCGTACTTCGGAAACAGCATCGCTATCATCGACATCAATAATGATGGGTAAGACCAGACGTGATCAACTGTTTATGTGCCGTCCCTTTTTCATATTAAGGCAAGTTCACTTATGCAGGAAATATTGTTATGAATATATGTTACATGATGTCCAGGACTTACCTGCTCTTTTTCTACACACTCGCCAAACTCTTCACGAAAAGTATACTTTTAGCGCGTAATATAAGTACAGCAAATTAAGTGACATTATATCTTCGAATTATATGGAATTATGTGGTGTACTAGGGTAATCTGAGAATATTTTGCTAGCACTATGCTATAACATTCTAGTTAATAGCAGAGCTCAGATTCCCTGTGCAACTGCCGATCCCATTTGGTGTTATTAAAGGGTTATATGTTCCTTAAAGCGCTCTTCTGTAACGTGATACAATTTGTAATATTATACAGTGTTCACTTTTATATATCGGTTAACTCTCACAAATGACGATGTAACGGCATGTCCTTTCATGTGTGCAGATGGAAGGAGCTGATTGTTGGAGCGCCGTTTTATTTTAACCGCAGGAGTGAGGAGGGTGGGGCCGTGTATGTGTTCATGAATGAAAACGGCTCTTTCAAACCCAAAACAAATCTGATGTTTACAGGACCGAGCAACTCGGGTTTCGGCATGGCCGTGTCTTCTATCGGTGATGTCAACCAGGATGGTTTCCTAGGTAACATTTTCAACTTTACACCAGTTAAACCATTCAATAAAACCACAGTCTATTTTCCTGCAACTGTTGTGCTGGTGCTAACACCTTGCTAATGTGGTTGATTTTTTTTTTTTTTCTTGTTGCACTTGGCTGTGGTCAGAAGATAAAACACCTGCATTGATGTGTATGAAACATTACTTCTGGGGTTATGACATTTAAAATCTGCTGATGCAAAGATTCACTTCGGCTTTGGCCCAAATTTGCACTTCCATTACTGACTAAACCCAGTGGCAAGACAGAAGTTTCTTGTAAGCTGGATTTGTGAGTCAGTCTGCCAAGGTAGACGTTTTGGCTGGAACCTCATACAAATAATTCATAAAACATCTAACGAAAAATTGCTCACAATTCCCAGTTCACAATGAAACCATATCTGAAATCTTTTAAAGGCATAAAGCTTCCATTACAACCAACATTTCACAGTTACTTTAAAATGAAATGTTAGCATGATTTGTAATGATACTTCAACCTTCCCCTGTCCTTGATCTTTGGCCTGTTTTTTTTTTTTTTTCATTTATACCTTCATATGCCCATGTTAAGCTATTTTTAAAGCTATTTCCTGAAAATAAAATATGGGAAATATGTTATTATCTGTGTCTAAGATAATGCCAGTGTGCTCAGAACAAGGAATGTAAACAAGAGGAGCTGAATTTAGAACAGTTCTTTTCATAATTCATTAAATCGACCTCCAGTTCAGTCTACACTAATACCCACGAATATAAAAGAAAGAAATAAGAGAAAATAAAGTAAAACGTTCAACATATTTTAATGGGAAAGACTAAAAGCTTTCCCTTTCTAGATTAAAATGTGAGTCTCACTACAGGACAGTGCAGACTGCTAATGTAATCTAAAGGCCTTAGTTAGTGTGTTGACAATCTTTGTGAAAATCTCTGTTGCCCCCTGGCGGTATTTTACATGTATTAATAGTGTTGTATGTCCCTGGTTTAGATTTTGCCGTCGGAGCGCCGTTTCACGGCTCAGGAAGAGTGTGTGTGTGGATGGGGGGAAAAGACGGAGTTTCGCCCAAACCAGATCAGGTAAGAATAGTGAAACTGCTCAATAGTGTACAGTCTAACATCTACAGTTCATACATGACTCGTATATATTTATATAGACATATTACGTTGTCTATACAACTGGCACATATTCCTATTTTTGCACATATTATTTTTATGTACATACAACCTGCTATAACTTTATTGCTGTACATATACTGAAATATTTAGGACACTTGGTCCTTTGTAAGTCTTTTGCACTTCTGGCAGATGCTAAACGGCATTTCGTTGCTCTTCGCCTGTACCATGCTTTGTCAATTAAGTTCAATCAGCTAGCATTGTAATACTGTAACATGTACAGGTGATTGAGGGGAAGGATGTGAGTAATGGCGGCTTTAAGACGTTCGGTTACTCCATCAGCGGTGGACTGGACGTGGACGATAATAACTATCCTGATGTTGTTGTCGGCTCTCTGGACGATCGAGTGGCTTTATTGAGGTCAGTATGGTTTCCTTCTTCATTTAATACTGTGTGCTAAACTTGTTGCACACAAAGTTGCTCACAGTCTCAAACGCTGATTCTAAATTCTGATGTCTAATATTATGAAGTCTCCAGTGGGCGTTAATAAGACTGGTTGTCATAGCAATGGCGTTTTATTGAGAGACGTAACTAGCATTCTACTTTTGTCAACTAATCAGTTGTCGCTAAAATGTAAACATTCGGAGGGGATATTTGGCGTTTGTGTATAAAAATCACGGGTGTATCATGCATCATATCATACGAAAGACGAAGGAAAAGCAGCGTGTGGGCTTTGCCATGGATCACATGCGCTCTATAGTCTTCTTGGCGTCTCTGGCCACGCCCACATTTAGTTGGCAACGGTTGCTGTGGCTCACCGGAAGTCGCCTGTTCTCGTTTAAAAAGAACGATCTCTGGGCGAGTCACATAAATGTTATCACACACAAAATAGAAATGGGAAATAATGTCTAAATAAGGCGTTCAAAACCTGTTTAAATGACAACGTCAGTGCAAAATAAAAAAAAGAGTAGTGATATTGTGAAAAATGATGTCCCATTTATCATGAATATAAATACATGCTAATAAAAAATCATCTCTTACACAGAGACATAATTTTGATAGATTTTTTTATTTATATATTCTAGTAAATCTGTCTTCTACTAGAGCTTGTGCAAATTTAATACCCACCCTTTGGTTGTAGAAATTTGCCTCAGCACATCATGATATGGGTGCTAAATGAATCTATTAGCATAGATGTCACCACGTATGATGCAAATTTTTTTTTTGTTTTTTTAAATCTGTTTTTCTCATTTGTACACATGTGTCATTCACAGCTGTCCTCAAGCTGCCTTTGTAATGAGGCAGATTATATATCTGCCAGTAATGCCTACTGTTTTCACTCTACTCAAACAATCTGTGTTACTTTTAGTGGGTTTGTTTCTATCTGTATGAACGTGTGTGTTTTCCCCGTCTCAACAGAGCTCGGCCTGTCATTCATGTGAAAAAGACTTTCACTGTGACGCCCTCGATCGTCGACCCAAATAACTGCGAGTCGTGGTATGTGTTTATAAAAGCACTCAGAAGTTTCTTTCCATACACGAACCCTTGTAAGAAATTCCTGTTCGATATCTAAAATAAAATCTTAACCTGAACTGAAATTTTAGCATGGCTCTAAATCACAACCTAATTCATATATGTGAATTTTAATAATTGTTCAGTGTAATACTGTATAATGTGTGTGTGTGTGTTGCAGCATTAAGGTGGAGGTGTGTTTCTCTTACACACTCAGTACAGGAAAGCCAAATTTTAATGAGGACATAAGTGAGTAAACCTGTTCTATAAACTGTTCATTAAAAGTCAAAAGTAACAGGAGATGTACAACGTTGTACCACAAATTATAGAAAGGTATAAATATCTTAATTTGAACAAGGAAAAGTATCGGATTAAGATAAGTAATAACAGTGCATAACTTTTAAGAGTGGACATTTATGATCAAATATTTGTATCTGAATATGAATTATTTGATTCTGAAACTGATTCAGAATCTGAATCAGGAGTCTAAAACTAGATCTTTAGTGGAATTGTTTTTTTTTTTTTACCTTTGAATACACCAAATATATTAGATATAATCAAATATAATGAAATATTGTACTCAGGTTCCATGTTTTGTTTATTCTTTGTAAAGAAAATGTGAGCAATTTAACTAAAATTCCATTTATTAATTGTACGTCAATATAAAACATAGGAGGCATAAATAAAATATACAAAAGACTCTTTTTTTTTTTATATTTACATTATGAGCAGAGAAGCTGAGCATGTTCGCTTATTATGGCAGACTCATGGATTGTATGTATTGTGTTTATTTTGCATATTACAGTTATGAAGTACACAGTGGAGGCTGATGTGTTGCCCCACTCGTCCCAAACCCGTGTCCGCTTTAACGCCAATGACAAAAACGTGTACACTGGGTCAATACCAATGACGAAACAGCGTTGTGAAACACAGACGCTTGAAGTGATCGTAAGGACAGCGCACACAACACGACACAAGTACAATGTAGTCTTTCAATGACAACGTGGGGCTTGTGTTTAATATATAAACGTGAAGGAAAAGGGACAAATCTTTCCCACAGTAATTATTATACAGTTGAATTAAGTCCTAAAAAGCTTTTAGACACAAGAGAACTATTTATGATACCCACGCCTCCCTAGTTGCCCATTAGAGCATCTTCCTGGCTGATAAAGCAAAAGGAGCACATGCTTCATTGGTTTATTTATTCCCTGAGTAACTTTAACGACGAAATAACGAAAATAATCTGCTAAATCTTTCCTATTTGTCATCAATAGAAATAACAAAAATGTCAGTAATGAAGTTATATGCATTTGATTGGTAGAAATCCATGCGTGATAAGGTGACCCCGGTAGTGTTCTCGCTGAACGCATTGATCTTCGAGCCTCAGACTGCCGACGTTCAGCAGAAGGAGCTTCAGAACCTGAACGCGTTTCCCGTCCTGAGTCAAGGACGTGCGATCACCGACAAAGCCGAGGTGACTCAGCTACACATCTTTTATACACATCTTTTTCTGTTCATTATGCCTGACTTCCTGCGTTTTCTCCTTATCCTGTCTGTCTGTCTATCCGTCTGTCAGGTTCACTTTCAGAAAGCGTGTGGAGCTGATAATAAGTGTGAGAGTAACCTGCAGATCAGCGCCACATTTGCCAAATTCCCACAAGACATCCTCCCTGTGTAACAGCTCCATCAACACATCCACACTTCATTAACAAAAACAACCACACATTAATAATCTCATTATTAACGGATCAGTAATTAGACGTGTTTATGTTATAAATATAGACGTTACTGTCGTGTGTGTGTGTGTACAGTCAGGATGGTCACCAGGTCCTGCTATATGACTCCAGCATTAAGAAACTGCTTCTCCTTGTTAACGTGACAAACTTTCCAACTCCGGGACGATTGGCTGAAGATGCCCATAACACCGAGTTGAACGTCTCCATTTCCTCATCACTCAGATACTCAGCCGTCAGATCCGAGGTGAAGAGCTAGCGTCAAGCTAGTTGGAGAAATTTAGAGAGCTAACAGCTATAAACCTCACAGCTAATCTCTGAACTTAGCCAAACTAAAGCCCTTTCTCGCAAGATTTGTTTGAAAAAAATTGAACAATGTGGAAAAATGTGTTGGGGTCTGATGAGACCCAAGTAGAAATTTTTGGCCGTAATTCTAAGAGTTTTTTTTTTTTTTGGGCAAAAACAAGATATGACCTAACACTGATGGTGAAGCATGGTGGTGGGAGCATTATGCTATGCTGCTTCTCTATAGCTAGGGCTGGTGCTCTAGTCAACAATTTATTTGACCAATTTTTTTTTTCCCCCTCAAAACTTTCTATATATCTGTCTATATACCATCTCGCTGTCTCGCTCACTCTCTCCATTCTGTCTTTTCCACAGACGTCGTCAGTAATCTGTTCCCCTAAAGACAGTTTCATCCTGTGTGAGTTGGGAAACCCGTTAGCCACTAATCAGATGGTACAGTCTGACCTCACACATTCACATACAATACATTGATCCTTAATGCAATAACAGTCGGTGTAATTAAGTTCAATCCCCTCAATGACTCCGCCCTCTCTGTCTGGGTGTTTCTCGATGCCGCGTAACGGTCGGTCATGTGTGTGGCAGGTCGTCTTTGCCATCATCTTCGAGACGACGTTCATCTCGCTCGACAGTCGAGAGATCACTTCAACGCTGCAGCTCTCTACGTGAGTGTGTGTGTGTGTGTATGAGAAAGAGACACATAGCTAGCTCTTTTTGTGTGCTTTTTCTTAACTCTGTTATTGTCCTGTTTCCAGGCTGAGCATACAGGACGACTTAATGCCACTGACCAAAGTGCTGCTAGTGGACTATACCCTACAGACCTCATTTCAAGTGTAAGTCACGGAACACTTAACATTATCAGACAGCACTTCCCACTAATGTAATGAACACTCAGCGAAAAAAAATGTAAAGTTCACACTGTTCCTCTTACCCTAAATGTAAATCGATCAGGTAGGGCTGCACAAAATGATGATCCTGCATAATAGTGATACTGTGATGGCTTATTAAGGGTCCCGGTCCACCTGATATACATCATGATGTGCTTTTGTACCGTGTATTTATTTTTAGAAGATTAATTAACGTATTCTTACTGGAAGTCGTCAATTGTTAATTGTTAGTGTTTGTACCATTGTGTATCCTGCTATATCTGTATGGCCAAATGTTTGTGGACGCGTCACTTCCTTAAGAAACAGCTACACTGGAACTAAGGATCCCAAAAATTGATAATTTTTTGTCACATATCATTAATCGGGAAGATTAATTTTGTAAAATAAATTCCGGCTGCTTGGGCGCACGTTTAAATCAATAGTGTAGGTCTACGTGTATACCAGAGGTGTCCAGTTTTATCCAGAAAGGGCTCAATTGTGTACCCAATATTAGTAAGGCGCTGCTAATGAAGTAGCGACTGGGAGCGAATGGGAGTTGGAATTTGAAACCAATGACTGAAAGCTTTGTGTGTGTGTGTGTGTGTGTGTGTGTGTGTGTGCGTGTATACAGTGTTCCTTCCCGAGTACAGACGGAGTTCAGTGGCCATGTGATTGGTGAATCAGCTATAAAGAACACCGGAGAAATCGGGAGTCCAGTGGAGTTCAAATTTGTGGTGAGATACAAACTTCCTTAATCCGTAATCCCTGTGATTCAGTGAAGTTTATTAGTTACAGCTGGTGATATCAAACAACAAGGGGCTAAAATGTAATATCCAGCAATATCTAAAATCTAATCTGTCAACAGCTTGACGATGAAACTGTATTATATCATGATGCCTGATCAATGGCTAGGTTAAAGCTGGAAAGGCAGCTGTCTTTTATATATATATTTTTTTTTTATTTCCAGTCTGTAATGCAGTAACGGGTTTGTGCCACATTTCCTCCAACCACCCAACATGTCAAACTGAAAAGCTTCACCCAAATATGAGAACTTATTGAGAATTCTGCCATCTGGCCTTTATCTAAACTGTGAATTAGCAGAATGTTTTTAGGCTCTGATTAAAAAAAAACAAAACAAAAACACCTCAATTCTCTCTATTGTCTTTGTCTTATTCATGAACATCGAAGGGGGAATGGAAATACCAATGCTTTCTATTCTTGTTGGTTTGCTTTGCCCTTGGAAGTAGACTTTATTTTCATCTCTAATATATAACCAATTAAAATTTGGTGAAAAGTGACCATATTAAAAAAAACAAAAAACAACAACAATCCGTTCTTTAAGGGAGGATGAATAAATCAACATTTTATGCATATAAACAACGGCCGACGGTTGAGAACATCTCCAAGGACCTCATTTGCGAACGGTTGGACGAGAGCGGGGGCGTTGAACAGACCATAGGGCAACACCTGATATTCGTCGTAGCCTTGGGTAGCTATGAAAGCTGCCTTCGTTTATTCTTGTCTTGAGTTATTTAGTCATACTTGCTGCTTGTGTGCGCTAAAGCTTCAGGTGTTAGTGGCATTTATCTGTTAGTGGATTAAAATTATGGTAATATGAAAAACTTTCTTTAATCTTGCGTGTTCAAAAAGTGTAACTTTTTTTGGGAATGCTCTTCCAAAGGAACAGGAAATAGATCATTGGCCCAATCCTGAAAATGCCGAATGGTGTAAATGGAACCGTCACTCTGTCTCTCTTTGCATGCAGGTGAATGTAGACACGCCACTCAGGGGTAACCACGTATTCTACGTGGATTTTAATTGGCCGGTGGAGGTGGCAAATGGAAAGTGGCTACTGTATGTGGAGGAAATTACAATGACAGGAACTTCAGAGCCGCTGTGTGTCCCACCGGGAGATATCGTCAACCCACGAAAGTACCAGGTGAGACACGGATTATAAAACAAGACCGATAAGCCCCATTATCTGTAACGTACACAGACTGAAGGACTATTTTTTCCATTTGGGTCAATTCCACCTGCCATCTTATGATGTCATTAGAAGGAAGTTACATCATTCTTTCGTTCCACTTCACGTCAATTATTGTACTTTCCTTCGCACGACAATTTCACACGTTTACGTAAATGTCAGGCGAGAATTCCTACGCCAGGACATCCTTACGCTCTGTACCTCCAACACTCTGCGGTGAGAGGCAAGAAGCAGCAGTTCATCAGGAATCAGTTCATGAATTTGCCAGGGAAGCTAGTTTGTGGAATTTGTATCATTAGCCAGTTGCAATGATAAGGTGATATATATATTGCTTGTATATATTGTACCTCAGTTATATTATCATCATCATCATCATCATCATTATACGTATTTCATTGACCTGTCTGTATGTCTTGAATCGTGATGAATTGTCATTTTGTTTAGCTAGGTAGAGTTAGCAAGCTAGCTTACTATCAGAGCTGCATGTAGCCTCATGGAAAACTTGGCAGGTGACGATTCATCCTTCACGTCGAGTCACAGTCAGTCTGGTGTTTTGTTTTATTATTATTAATTTTTTTTTTGGTGGATTTTTCCTCTCTCTTTCTCACAGCCTTGAATTTTGTTTGAATCTCCGCTACTTGGCGTGTACTACTGTGAAATGAATTCATGCAGTGAAGAAGGACGTAACACAGACCCACATTAATAACAACGGACAGATAGATTAGATACTTTGAGCGTTTTTAATTTTCTGTAGATGCTTCTGGAATTTGATTGCCTGTTGTACTGTGTATGATTAATGAGTTTGGGTCATATTCTGACCTGCCTGCTTTGTCTTTTAAATTACTATGCATGCGTTGCGTTTTGTTTTTTTTTGTTTTTTTTTACAGAACTGTAGAAATCTCTAGTAAATGTTTGTCATATTTGCTACATTCCTGATGGCTAAGCAGCCCTCACACCTCAGGGCCAGAATGACTCTCACCACAACATAATGTTAGGAATTGAATCTCTGTCTCAGGAAGTGTATATCTGTGTCCGTTAATATGAACGAACACGTTTTATGTTGCATACACAGATTTGACCAACCAACTTTATTATTTTATATAGCATGCGTTTCTTTTTTTCTTTCTTGCTTGCTATCCTTCTCTTTCTTTGGTGCCATAGAACTGACTACAAACTCATGTCCTTTGTTGTGTCAGGTGCTGAAGCGAAAGAGCAGTCGGAGGAAGAGAAATGAACGATCTGTGGCTCACTTAGAAGCTCTGTCCGCTCTGAACCTGAAGAGTGCACGCAGGAAAACTGACCATCTGGTCAGAAGACACACACACACACACACACA
>JAOTRN010000025.1:6987681-6999275 GCA_028566695.1 Bagroides melapterus | reverse complement strand
TGTTGCAATATGTCGCCAACTTGTTCATTCCATGCCTAGAAGACTTGGTGCTGTCCTTAAAAATCACGGTGCTCATACAAAATACTAGATGTAGTAGTTTTTGTTGCGGGGTGTATTCATTTTTGCTTCAACCAATTTGAGTAAAACTGAAGATTTTGTGATTTAAGTTAGATTATTAACCTTAATTTCATGTTATGGAGTTAAATAAGTGTTCAATAAAACTCAGCCTTGTGAAAACCTTGGAAATTGTTCTTTTGTTCATTGAGCTACTAATTAAATTCGTACTTTTTAAAGGGGGTGTACTCATTTATGCTGATTTTCTTTTATTTAGATGGTGTTTTGTCCCTCAGACCTCTTTCAAGATCAGTAACAGCTGTGTTTACCCTATGTCAAAATGACTGCTGTGAAACAAGCCTTACCCTTGAATGAATTCAAGTGTTGTAAAATGAAAACCGCAGCAATCCTTGTCACAACTGTGGATTGTATGCCGTCAAATGGGACTTGTCCCTCAAGGCAGATCCAGCTCCAGCAGCCATACGTTTTGTTTCACATGAAACATATAGTAATTTAAGAAAGCATCTTGACTCTACATCTATGTTTACACATGGAAGAACATGTATACTTTGCTGGGATACAGATCATTTTAAAAAGCTTATGTCATATGACATTTTATGTCATTTCAGTGAATACATACTGAGCAGTATTAGACAAGGGTATATTGAAGGTGCATTCAACATCAGCCATTGTGTCAGACAAATTTAGGAAGCAGAATAGAATTTTAGTGGGAATGTAACTTCATAAGATGAATTTTAAACAGTTCAAGGGGAAAAAATTGAGATGAAAAACTTGAGTCTGCAAGTCTGCAAGATGAGCTAATACAAAAGCACAAACGTTTAGTTCATTGTGTTCTGTCAACTTGCTAATATCAATTGTTTCCTAGGCTTTGTACACAGACTGGCAAAGGATCAACTTTTTTCTTTTTACAACTAAACCAAAGTAATCCACCAGACAAGAGCTACATAAAGCTGAGCACACATGCGTGAATGTGAAAGCAAACAAGAAAAAAAGATACAAAAAAACCCCTATAAAATCCACAACATAGCAGAACAAAATTCTTCTAGCAGTAAACCAGCAAGACTAACTTATTTTAACACTTCAGTAACCAGCTTTACTTACAAAGAATAATAAAAAGGTCAGAGCACTGCAAGCTTCACAACACAGCAAGAGGGCTATACTGATTGGTTCCAGTTTCTTTAGTAGCTGAAGTAAGCACAGAGATAAAATGTAATTCACCTTACTGTGTAATTTGTCTCTAAAATATAGGACTCAGATGGAAAATCCTCAAAAAAAAAGTTCAGAGTTGGCTCCATGTCTGTTCGGCATGCCACTTTGAGAAATGCAATGCCTCGAATTTGTGTTGACTCTTTCCTGTTGATTCCCACATCACGCCAAGAATGCAACATTCTTTACAGTATTTTTGCAGTATTGTATGGTATTGCAAGCTCCACATAAATATTTTTAATGCATGTTTTATGTATAACTGTTAATGGTTTTTTGGTTTTTTGGTTAATGGTTTTTTACAGTGCCACATGCTATTTTACAGTGTATAACTCAATTAAGACATTTTCTTTTAAGTACAGCTATATAATCTAGTGTGTAGTGAAATTCTGACTTGCCTGATCAAGTTCTGTGACAGGAATCCAGGATGATAACCTCTGCTAGAGCTGATACAAATGTATGTTTGACATTTATGTGGCAAAGTGCAATTATGTTTCAGACACATTTTAAATAAGATTAGATAATGGTCTGAGGTTAGCATAAGATCAAGAGCGTAACGACCGTTATGAGCAGGCCCTGTTATGATCTTTACTGGACCCAGAATGGACACAACCACTGACCTCAGAGGGTCTTCCAGAGTATCACAATGAATTTAAAGTCTTCATCAATTAATGAAGAACGTCATTAAAGAAAGAAACAACAAAATGTCAATTGAAACCTATGCAAAAAATACTCATATTTTTTTAGAATATGACCCTGAACGTGGCCCTGAGTAAATTGGTAGACTTCTCCTTTTTGGCCACCTATGTTGGTATAAAGAACTTCAAATGCATTTAATGTACTGTATGTCTTTTTGGTGATACCTAGATTATCATCAGAAATAACTATTGCTGTCGCTAATATCCAAAACACACCTCTACCATATCATTCTTAGTAGCCTCTGTATGATGAAGGTGTATAACATTGGCTCCTACATAAAAAAAATCCTTGAAAACCAATAGTTTTTGTGTCAGAGCTAACTAATAAATACTAAGAAACTATTACTAATGATGGAGAAAGAATGACTAAACATACTGCAACTAACAAACAGATCAAGCTGAATGTTTTCCCTAATGAGTGTTTATAATGTACCTTTGATGATTTGCTGATGTTATTTTAAAAAGATCCAAAACAGATTGTTTACTTGCTGCCTTTAGACAGAAAACAAAAGCGTTCTTTTGAAAAAAAAATTTTATGTGCCAGAAGTGGAAAGTGAAAAATGAAAATGATAGTACAAGTTTATTAATGGAAAAAAGAAGACACAATTTGAATGCTGACACAGACAAGAAACTTAGCAAATGATTCAAAACCACTCCTACAACACAGGAAGTCAATGTAATTTCCATTGAGTCCTGGGTGAGCTTCATTCCCTATTGCATATTCCATATTTAATGATGCTGGGTGCATGTTTCATAATAAATTCTTAAATATATAGAATTCAAAATCAACTCATATGACTGTTGTACAATTTATTATTGAATAATTACAAAGTTAATGTGTTACATTCATTTAATTAAAAATCTGCTTAACTCCATTAATACATTTGTTCATGTTTATTAGAAACAATTGGAGCAAGTGTCCAAATCTTTTCTGCTGAAATTCAATTCAATTCAGTTCAGTTCAATTCAGTTTATTTGTATAGCACTTTTAACAGTTCACATTGTCTCAAAGCAGCTTTACAGAAGTATAGAAACAGAATAAAAAAAATTAAATGGTGTAATGGTGCTGGTTCTTAAGGTCAGATGACAGCTGGAGAAATTGCAAATTATTGTCAGAGCCAGCCCAGACCTTCCACATAAATCACAGATATATGATTATTATAAATAATGGATATGAGCATACATTTTGCCATCAGAATTTACAGTATGCCTCCCCACTCATGAAAAGCACCAACCCACTGTATGTGTACTTGGCAACAAAGACAATAAATATAAACAATAAGACAATAAATGGGAGCTAGCTAACGTAAGTATATATAATCTATGCTTGTTTTCTAAAAATCACATTAGCATACACAATAACATCTAAAAATCACATTAGCACACGTAATTTGTATAAATGTGGAAATTCTATTATAGCACTACGAAATGGTTTGTAGTAGTGCTTTGCACAGGGGTCCCCAATACACAATATTAGGCAGGTGGTTTTGATAGTTAGATAGGTAGATAGATAGATAGATAGATAGATAGATAGATAGATAGATAGATAGATAGATAGATACTGTACACACATACATAGATACATAGATCCCCTAACTGTATTCATACAAGCATACAGTTTTAGTACATTATAATGCTTAAGTATAATCTATATGTGTGACATGATAATAATAACCTAATTAAGCAGAAACACTGTTTTAGGGAGCCGACTGTGACACAAAACGAATCCTTTGAGAGTACAGTAGGTCAATGATGTAGAGCACAAGATTGGCAAAGGTGAACACTGCCACCACCAGCTTGCTATCCCATGGACATTTTCCCTGGGGGCAATCATCTGGACGACCAGGAGAACCATACTTCTTATCAAAACTGAAGACTGGCCACACCACAGCAGCACTCATGTACAGCAGGACTGCCAGGAAAGTGTATATAATCACAAAGCGGTCAAATGGCAGCCTCAGAACTACAGTCCTCCCTGAGACAGTCAGGATCACCACCACCACTGTGATAGCAAAGCATAGACTGTAAACTACTACACAGTACTGTGTGGGAATGTGGCGATGGTACTCACTGTCGTTTGCCAGTGCACCAAAGATGATGCAAGCATTGAAGGCTTGAACTACCTTTAGCAGTCCTGACATGGTGGCCATGTAACCAACTACATGACCTGGTTTGGCCCGTGTGAGGAGAACCTCTGCACCATAGGCAAAAGAACAGATGCTGGAGCACACAGTAACAGCAATGCGATAGTTGAGCACTTCACAGCCTTCAGTCGGGCATTCATTGCTGAGGAAGTATACAGGGTACACAACCGAAGCTGTGATGTACATTAATGTGGCAAGCATGGCAAAGGCCACAGTGAAATTGTCCCAGGAGATGGGCACGCAGCCATGCAGGCGAACCACATCAAGAACAAAGATAATCAATGTCATGGCGAAACAGAAGCACCACACAAACATGCAGAAGGTGCCATAGGTGGCACTGAAGCCTGCGCTGTGAGTCACCAAAGCCATTGTGGTGCAGCCCAATATCAGTTGGCATATTCGAGCAATACCCAGTAAGGACAGCACTGCCTCTCGGTTCAGGTAGTGACCTCCATAGGGATCCATGAGCAGATCTTCGTGGTGCACTCTGGACGGATTTTAACAGATCTTCTTTTAGAATCAGAGTTACTGTGCTGTTCTGAACATATGACTCCACAGCCTCGCCCTCTGTTCGGCTCTTTTTTTAGATGCCCTTTAATTATCAGTCTCCTTCTGTGCTTTCCTGCCACACTGAAACTTGTAGTGTGGACCAGATTTTTAGTTCTTGTGTTTAACTCAAAAAAGTTCACAGTTCTATTTTAATTGATTGATATGTAAAATAAAGTATTGTCAATTTTGCCTCTTAATAAATGAAAATATATGCCATACCTTTGACATATTGACAGAAGTGAATGCAAGTATTCCTGATGTTCAGTAAAGTATCCTTTGTATAAAAAAATGTTCATCTGCCAATTTCAAAATCTTGCCAATGTAATTCCCCTTTCAAAAGAGCACTGAAGATACCTCATCTATGCCATAGAAGAGTTTTAAAAGCGTAGATGAATAACTTTTTCATAGCCTTGTTTCTGTGTCTGTCAAACCTTCACACTACTTCAGTTGAACTGCTAGGGATCCGTTGTACCGGGTTGTACCACACCAGTTCTATAAATAGGAGCATATGTCCGTGTCAGCCAAATGTGTATGTAGTTAGCTTAGGGCGGGGATGTGGTTTTGTCTGTGTAAAGCCTAGAGGACAACATTTATGTCTTAAGCACTGGTTCATGCAAATAAATCATATCTAACCTTTGTATTAACCTGTGGCAATTTAAGATTGCCAAACATTTTTAATAGTTTTGTAATATTCCATAGATTTCTACTTTGTATAATGGGAAATAGTGTCCTAGCAGGCACATCAGAAAGTTATGAATAAAGGTGTCTATAGCGGAAAGGGGCAAACTGGAACTACACACTGGAGTTATTCATCTACTCTTTTAAAACTCTTCTATGGCATGGATGAGCAATCTTCAGTGCTCTTTTGAAAGGGGAATTACATTGGCAAGATTTTGAAATTGGCAGATGAACTTTTTTTTATACAAAGGATACTTTACTGAACATCAGGAATACTTGCATTCACTTCTGTCAATATGTCAAAGGTACGGCATATATTTTCATTTATTAAAATTTTAATGTGTAGAAGTTTATATCCACAAGTTTATACTTGTGGATATAAACTTCTACACATTAAAATTCACTTTTCAGCAGGATTTAAACACTATTCATATATTACTATATAATATTATATAAAATGAACTGTTTCATTTTAAATAGAATAGGTGGTCTCAGAAACCTTTACTTTTGTCTCTATTACAGAAAAAAATCACACATTTCACATGTAATTATTTGAATAATGTGTGATTCCAAGTGGCAAATACATGAAGTTTCACAGTGTTATACCCTAACACTAGGCTAACATTTTCTTCACAGAGCAATGTTGTTTCTTATGTCAGAATGCCAAAAAACTGGGATGCACAAATTTAAAGCTATGGTAGGATGTTTTAGTTCTAGCTAACCAGGTAGCCAAGTACATAAATACAAGTTCAATTTCTTCAATGATATGAGTGCATTAAAAAAAGATTACTTCCCTTAAGTGAAATAAATCTATTCTGTACATACATAATACTTTGTAGATGCATTCAATAATTATAATGTAAAATGTATAAATTGTTTCATGTGTGCTATTTATAGTGACAAAGAGACTGGGGACTATTCATTTTACTGAATACATTCAATTAATACATTTTGGCATCTAGAATAATACTTGTATTACTAAACTCCATGTTTAGCAGTTTAGTACAGATTCTTTTGTCACCTAGTTCAGCCACCAACAATATGAATGCTACTGGCGAACTCATATTAGAGCAATGGAGCAATAAAATCGCTGCATGTGTGAACATAGTTTGAGACTTTGCGATCTGCGACAGTCACAATCAGATAAAGTGCAAATCAAGTCATTTATCTTTGGATGACTTTGAAGCATCTACTCAGCAGATATGTCAAACTATGCCCCCTGTCTGCAAGTAAATGAGTTGCACAAAAATAAAATATAGCACACTTTTTATTGGTGCACACTATTTGCACCAATAAAGCATAATATATAATATATAATATAGAGGCAAGAGTGACAATGAAATACTCCCTGAGACAATACAAGGTAGAAGCTTTGAGAGGAACCAGACTCAAAAGAGAACCCATCCCCATCCTGGTGACATACTATGATTAAATGTCATTTCTACAACTTCCTACCAAAGACATCAAACATGTCCCTTCTTGTCTCAATGCTTTATTGCCAGAAAATTGGTTTCCAGCATTCACATTTTAGAATTTTTTTAGAACACTACAATTAAACTAATATATTTACATAATATGTTATAAAAAATCATTGAGCATGCAGGAATTTGTTCATCCATTCCTTTTGCTACTTTTTCTTCTTCCTCTTCAGTTGGCGGTAAGCATTAACCACTCGTTCATGTTCTTCCTCAATTATCTTCTGCCGTGCCATAGAGGGCTTAGCTGTTGAGACATCAGTATGGCCAAGGATAGAACTCAGAAGAAGGCTATTGGATGCCCTCTAGAGAAATTTGCCAAATATTAAAATTAGTATAAAAAAAAAACCAACAATAAACACAAACGAATATACTTCTATTTACGTATATACACATTTTTATAAGACAATGTTTTATATGTAGCTTACCTGGGGTTTCACAGGAGCCTTCTTTGGTTTGACAGTCAGTGAAGGAGGTGCCATGGCAATCTCTCCAAATTGTACTTTATCTTTAAAAAGAATAAAGAACAAAAACTTATTAATTTTAATTCAATTTGCAAGTAACATTAGCATATTATATACATATATGAATGAATATATGAGTTCTTTTTTTTGCAAGAACATGCCTGCAAAAATATTTTTCTCCATGTCCTCTTGTTGCTTGACCTTTTTTTTATGGAGCAATTTTCCTTTATTGTACCTTATTAGAACGAACGAACGAACGCGCGCACACACACACACACACACACAAACAAACACACACACAAACACACAATTCAGCAATAATAATGTGTACAAATGCACATAATCAGATGTAAACAACAAACCAGTAAGCAACTAACATTTTTTTTTTTAGATTTTTGTTTGAAGTTGTTGCCTTATCCTCCCAAATTCGTTCAGGATGTCTCTCTGGCTGGTTTTTTGTGAGAAACAGAACATGGTGCGTTTCTTGAGACATGCGCTGTAGGTAAGCTCTCTCCGACTCTTTCTTTCCCCTCCGAAAGTGTGGAACTTTGATCTGTTCCTGCTCACAGATTTCTGTCTGTGCTTTGGGCTTACTTGCTAGAGTGAAGAATGGACAAAAAGTTATTCCTTTGAACAAAGTTTGGAGTAAAGGGTCATCCTGGTCATGAAAATGTTTACAAATACACACCTTATTGTCTGAAAGTCTTAAACAAGTAAATTCTTAAAAGTGAAAAGGCACATATATTTTGGGTATGTAGCAATACCAACAATGAAACAGTCAAACTACAACTTGACTTTTTCTTGTACCAGCCAACAGGAACCACTTTTTGCTGAGCACAGATGCATTATTTATATATCTGCTCCAAGTGAAGAACTGGTAGCAAAATGACTAATCTTGAAAATGGTAAAGGCTTTAGGTTTTGCTGCTTTAATTTAAAACTATTTCAGATTTTCAATTGGTCAAAAGAATTTGTGATTTTCAGTGATTTTGTGCAAACACCCACAGCATGTTTACATATACTAGTAATGTCTTTAGGTTTTTCATTACTTCTATTTAAACATATCTCGTTCTTCATGATGCCATCTCTGTGAACTAGTAAATTTTCAGTAAAACAACCAATGATGTTCTCACCCTTTTTCCTCCATACACAATGCCTTTCCCATGTTCTGGGGCTCATTAAATCTTTCAGGATAAGCTCATCTCTGGGAATTAATATTTTCATCTTTCATGAATGATCTTTCATTTACTACCAAGTAAATTAATCTAAAATCACCAATAGATGGTACAAATATATGGAAATCAAAAATGCATGCGACTTTAAAAGTGCTTGCCGTTTTTCCTTCAATTGCCTGGAAAAGCCAAATGTTTTAGATATGAGAAATTTATGAGGTTTGCTTTCCTTATTCCCCTACATTTTCTATCCAATAGCCACACTGTCGATTATTCTTTTGACTGATTCTGTCAAAGGTACTAAATGTTCAAGTTATAAACAAAATATTTGCCAAACGGAATGTTGGCCATAAAAAAGGACCATTTTTGAAAACCATTTTTTGGCATCTTAGCATATCTCTTCGGTTGATGACAGACTTTTCAACTATAATCTGCAATCAAAATTCATAGTAAAAACAACAAAACAAAAACAGTGACCTAAGGATAACCAGGGTATATTTAAAAAAAGGAAGAGAAGTTAGGTCTACTGTACTGGTCATGTAGTCCATACCTCTCATGATCTTCTTCAGTTTACTGGATCCCATATTCATTTTCTCTTTACTTTTCATAATTCTACGCAGTTGAAAAGGTATTTGCTCCAGATGTTCTTCTGGCTGAGGTTTCACATCTTTCACATTCAACTTCTTCCTAAAGGAAACACATTAATAACTTTTATACCATTTTAAACAACTTAAATTTGCTAAAAAGAGGTGTCAACATTCTTTATTCCATTAATCCTCAGCAATTAATTAGTCTGTGTTCTGAATAATGTGTTATGAGGACACTCACTCACTATGGAGTTTGACTAAAACAAACTCCATAGACACGACTATCATTAGAAGTCATTCTAAAGTATGGGAACACTTTACAATATTGTGATGTAAATAACACTGATTATCTCCTTACAGTGGAACCTGCCAAAGGGTGGAATAGACGTTTGGGAGTAAGTGAAACCAGTTCAACAATACGATGTGTTGGAAGCAAGAATAATTAAATTGAATAAAAATTAAGCAAGAATAAGTGACTGAGCAACAAGGGACTAGTTTATGAAGGCTACATGACTGGGTCTGAAAATATCCAAATTAGCAGGTCTTATGGAGTGTTCCCAGCATACAGAGGTTAGTAACTAGCAAAACTGTTCCAAGAAAAGACTGAATACACATCTGTTTGAAGTGATGTGTGTGTACACACATATATACCAATCAACCATAACATTATGACCATAGACAGGTGAAGTGAACAACACTCCTTATCTCTTAATTAAGGCCCCTGTTAGTGGGCAGCAAGTGAATATTTTGTCCTCCAAGTTGATGTGTTAGAAGCAGATAAAATAGGCAAGTGTAAGGATTTGAGCGAGTTTGACAGATGACTTGGACCAGGGGTGTCCAATCTTATCTGGAAAGGGCCGGTGTGGTGCAGGCTTTCATTCAAACCAAGCAGAAGCCACACCTGTTTAATTAGTTGGTCTTGGCTTTCAATATACTCAGCTGTGGCTTATACTTGGGTGGAATGAAAACCTGCACCCCTTTCTGAATAAGATTAGACACCCCTGACTTGGACAGAGCATCTCTAAAACAGCAGCTCTTGTGGGGTGTTCCTGGTCTGCAGTGGTCAGTATCTACCAAAAGCAGTCCAAGGAAAGAACACAGTGACAGAGTCATGTGCGGCCAAGGCACAAGGATGCATTTGATCAAATTGCTGAAGAAGTTAATGGCTCTGAGGCAAAGGTGCCACAATATACAATGCATCAGTTTGTTGCGTATGGGGCTGTAAAACTCCAGACCAGCCAAAGAAAGCGCCACCAATGCGCATGTGAGAATCGGAAAAGGTGGCCGGGTCTGATTAATCATGTTTTCTTTAATATCACGTTGATGGCCAGGTCCGTGTGCATTGCTTACCTGGGTAACACATGGCCCCAGGATGCACTATGGGAATAAGTCAAGACAGCAGCGTCAATGTTCTGCTGGGAAACCTTGGGTCCTGCCATTCATGTGGATATTACTTTGACACGTACCACCAAGCATTGGTGCAGACCATGTACACCATTTTATATAAATGGTATTCCCTGACGGCTGTGGCCTCTTTCAACAGGTTAATGTGCCCTTGCCATAAAGCAAAAATGGTTCAGGAATGGTTTGAAGAGCACAACAACGAATTTGAGGTGTTGACTTGGCCTAGTTATTTGGGGATAAATACTTCTGCTTAGGGCATCAATGACTGTCGCGGCTACAACGAAAGTGATAACAGGAACTTGTCTCTCGCACTTGAAACAGTATTATATCGTAACTGTAAACCATGTTTTTTCTTAAACAATATTTCGTGCACAAATATCGTCATGGATTAACTGCACAGTCTGTTGCTTGATATACTTTAGATAATCTACAATTCTGAGAAGAACAAACACGTGCTAACTTTAGAACTACCTCTCAGAACACCTTAAAAGACGAATGGAATAATCGTCAATGTATTGTGATTATCCATACCTCCGTTCTTCTGTTTGCTGATGAGAAAATTGTGAAACTTCAGATCGTCTGTTTTTGCCCATTATATCTATAATTTCCCAGTGTGGTTACTCAATCCGCGTCCTGTAACAGAACTATGAGACGCATGCGCGCTGGATACGTTCCCTACAAAAGTCGCAATGCGCATGAGCCACGCATGCGCAGTTTAAATTAGTACGTGGACGCGTACACTGGGCTAACGCAGGAAAGCCGACAATGATTCACACATTTTAAGGACGGAAAATGGTGATTGACAGACGTTTCAGAACAATTGAAACACACTCTAGGTCTGGCCACGCCCTGCATTTTTGTTCACAGCGAACCTCCATAACAAAATGAGTTTCTTACAGAAAATATTGTAATTTAATTATTTAGTATTATATAAATGAATCTTATCAGCGCAAAAAAAAAGTAACCCAAACATTTGGCCAAATTGTGTCCAAATAGTCAAAAGCTCTTCATTTCTGTGGTGGCTGACAGAGGCAAACATGCTGCAAACATACGTATATATACATACACACACACACATTATTTATTTATATATATATCTATATATATATCTATATCTATATATATATCTATATCTATATATATATC
>JAOTRN010000025.1:6946799-6964317 GCA_028566695.1 Bagroides melapterus | reverse complement strand
CCCCCCCCCCCCCCCCCCCCCCCCCCCCCCCCCCCCCCCCCCCCCCCCCCCCCCCCCCCGAGACTATAATAGTGCAATATCAATAATAGTGTGGTGATGACCTATAACCTAATTATGTTCCTTGCCACACATAACGACGCAATGTCAGCGAGCATGTCAACCTCTGCTAAACATTTAATATCAAAAAAGGGAGCTACTTCAAAAGTAAGGCAGTGGTTTGGATACAGGAGGTCAGACATTCAACAAAACAATTGTTTACAAAATGTTTCAGAAAACAGTGTCCGCTAAAGGTGGAACATACAACTAACCTGTTTCTCTACTTAAAACAAAAACACTGTTGAGTGTAATAAGGCTAAGGCTTATGCATCTGCTTAAAAAGCTGGACCCAAGATACAACATGCCAGGTAGAAAATCTTTTTCAAGAGACATGCTTGCCTGTGATGTACGAAACATGCCGCAACAAATTAGCATAGCTATGCTAATGCACAATGCTATTGGTAAGTTTCGATTCTTCTAATTTATTTGGCTGTCACTGTGCGAGTAAATAGTCGTCAATGACCGGAACTCATTGGAAAAGAAGGATGGAAATTTTATTTGCACTAATAAATGCTGCTGCCAGCAAAATGCAATCAGAAAATGTTGTTCAGTATTTTTTACTATATCGTCAGAAATATCGTTATCGCAAACTTCCCTCAATCATCATATCATTTTGAGCCTACCCCTATAATGTGGAATATTCTGTGCTGGGACACTAAGAAACAAACATTTAAGATGCACATTTTTGACAGATCACCAGTTCACACATGGAGAGGGAATAAATAAATTTGTGTTACCTGTAAGGTGGTCTACGCTTCTCCCCAGCAAATTGAAAAAGATCATCCCTAAAGAAGATGGGCACCTGATAATCTTCAAGCAGTTTGCGGCGTTTGGCATGCTCACCGAAACTGCTGTCAAAGATATAGAGCGGACTGTCATCACAAGTGGACTCCATATATTCAACATAATACTTCATCTTCATCTTCACGGAGTAGCCATCATTGTCCTCCCCACACTTGAATTTCTGGTTACGGTACTTGCGCTTCAGGCGTTCCAGGGTCCATTTCTCTCTGGCAGGCCACAACTCCTGGCAATTAAGGAGGACTACAGGCTTGTAGGGCTTCTCAAAGCGCTGAACAAACTCTTCTGGGCTCAGGTGAAGTGCATCCACCCTCTCCACATTGTCCTGGGAAAGAAGGCAAAATTTCAGTTGTGCATGTCACTGGAAATTTGCACATGCATCAAGCATAACCAATACATATGTTGTGAAAGAAAAAACACTGATTTACTAACAATTAAAAAATGTCAGCCAAGTATAAGAACAGGTCTTGCAGACCTGTAACAAAAAATCTGAAAATAAAATAAGTGATATCACCAATAACCTCTAAAGTTAGGGATGAACAATCCACTGTTCAATGAAAAATAAAGAATCAGAAGACTAGACTGGAATTTGTAAATAGTCACAGACGATACACAGATACAAACAATTACAAGCAATCTAGGTACTTCGCATCCAAAAAAATGTTAATTCAATGCCAGGGATGATCCTCTTAGAAAAATGATTTAAACGAACAAGCGAAATTTGAAATTTACACGTTTTAAGAATTTTTTTTTTTATCTAAAGTGAATTAATCAAGTCAGGATAGAATCCATGCACAGCTGAGCGGGTGAGCAGGTTAAATGTTCATTGTTAACGGTATGGTGAGCTGGTTACTTTGAGTTCAGATTTCATTACATGACCGCTTCATTTTTGAGTGTATAAACTTAAAATTATACTGCATTTTTTTCCAATTCGAGGATTGTTCAGTTTTACAAATAAATTTCAAAGTCTGCCTAAGCGTTCGAGAGGCGCTGCACAGACGCCACCATAGTCTACGTGCGCAAACTAACGTAGATTAACCACACAGCTACTCACGCTAAACGGTAACTTAAAGACAACTCCATTCGAGTCATAATGCCGCGTGAGCGGATATTTAACGCTGTACTTAAACTGGTCCGCATTTCTGGCCAATATTGTGAACACATGCAACAGGTTAATAAGTGTTCGCAGCACAAGCTAATTTAAAACGCAGCTTAGCCAGTTAACGTTATCTGCGTTGCGCCTCGTCTCTAGCTAGCATTCGGTTACCTTCACTGTCCGGTGCGAAAGATCAAAAGTCTCGAAGTAGTTATGTTTTGTCCAGTCAAGTGAATCCTTTAGTTCAGGTCTAGCACTCCGTTTCGCTTCTTTGATTCGTTTCTTACTTTTGTGGTTCATTCCTGCTGGGTGTGTTTGAAGCGGAGTCCGCAGAAAAAGTAGTTAGCCGGCGAAGCTAGCTCTCCACAAGGTACCAGTGAACAGTACGGTAAAACTGACTAGCCAACAAGCAATAAAACATCGGACTTCCTGAGTTACGGTTGTGCAGATTATTTTTTGAAACCACCTCCGGATTAACATAGAAAAAACAAAATATTTTATACTGTAACGAATACTAAGGGCAGGAAACTTCTGGGGAAAATAAAACTTAACCAGATAACAGCGACAAGAGTTACGAAAGTCAACCTTGTTTAGCACAACCTACTTTTAAATGATTAACCCCACCCTTTGTGAAATCCTAGCAAGTCTATTTGCTATATTTTGAGACGGATTTCAAATGTAAAACCTAATTGGTTTCTACAAGTATTTTTTGCCGTCACTCCACGGATAAACCAATAGAATTGCAACAGTGAAACGTACCGCTTAAAATGGTACACGTGATTGGCTAACGTCAAGACTTTTAAGCGTGTGGGAGTAAAACCTACAATTCTAGGGTGATGGATGCCACTAGTGTACTATATGCGAGTGGTTGTCTCATTTAGATGTGCAAGTTACTGCAGGTGTCAAAACTGGATGAAAATAACCTATTTTTTAACGCTTTGAGTGTAAATGTTGATAACTGTGTACCAGTATATGTTTTATTTGTAAAATGATCTGCTAATAATTACATTACTTTGTTTAAAACGAGGGTGTCAGTTGAATCACTGAGATTAGGCACAGGTCTAGTGTTTAGCACACAGTCTGGGCAATACAAGAACACAGGTAATATGGTACAGAAACTAGGACAAGCCGGTCAAGCATTAACATTGTAAAGCATGGTATGGTCAGAAACAGACTGTAAACTGAGTATATAATTTGTGTGTCACTTGTGTGAATAAACAGGGATAACTTGGTGCATGTCTGTGAGAGAAATGGAAGACAAGTGTAACTGAGGAACCACTTAGCCCCCAAATCATGTGAGCATTTTTCCATATGGAACTTCAACTTAAATGGAAAGCCAGAAACATATGTTAACTCCCTAAATGTCCAGAAAACAGAGACAATAGTAATGTAAAATGAAAATGGCACCCAAGCATTACTACCACTGAACTGGAGTGTGGGGCATCAAGGCTTAAAAAATCACCAGTAATCCAACAAAAACAACAAACCAAAATCTGAACAATCCAACACCCAACTGTAAATTTTTCTACTGATTCCCATGTTTCTGATTTTTATTAGTATTCCCTCCTACATTAATGAAAATGAATGTGGAACCTTACATGTAATCATTCTTTCTATTACTTTACACACCAAACCAATTCCTATTTCATGGTCTTTTTGTATTTCTTCATACCTTTGAATTTTAAAATCAAGATGTGGTTTTAGCCAGGTTTCTTGTGTAAATATGATTTTTTGGCTTCTATTGTAAATTTTCAATATAATTTTTAAATTCTTGTCCATTTGCTAAGAGACTCCTGGCATTCCACCGTATAATGTCAAAACTCATTGTCCCTCCTTAAACTCATACTTTTAACTCATACTAACTCCTTGTTTTGACTCTAGATTCTACTTTTGATTCTTTTATGGCCAAGTGTTTCTCTGTTACTGTGATTATTATTTTAATCCCTTCTATTCTATTTGATGTTTGATAGATTATCAAGTTAAGTTCAGTTAATTTTATGTTGCCATCTTTATATACCACTAAGGAATCCTTGTTTTTGCAATAATACTTTTGATACCTTCTTTTTTATACCTCCATCATATGTTATCCTTATTCTTGATGTTCTGTACTTCTATTGCTCTTTTCCTGATTTCACAGCCTCCATAAACTGCACTATGTTTTCCACCACAGTTGCAACATTTTCTCTACATTCACCATTTTGGTGTTCCCCTCCACATCTCCCACGTTCATCCATTTATGCAACCACATTCCCAGATTTTTAGCATTCTTACCATGTTAAAGGAGGTGTTCACGTCAACTATCAGAATGGGGAAAAAATGTGATCTCATTGATTTTGACTATGACTGCAACATGCAACATAACTTGTTAGAGTATTTCTATAGCTTTTTATCTCCTGAGATTATCATGTACAACAGTGTCTAAAGTACATAAAAATGTTTGAAAATGAAAACATTACGTTAGTGACGGTTCTTTTTGTGGAAATGCCTTGTGATGAAAAAGAGGAAAATAGGTCACTTTCAAGCCACTGAAATACAGTAACCCAAAAAGTCAATCTAAAATTAGTGGTGAGCAGAAAAAAAACACCTCAGAACACAAAACATCAAAACTTGAGTGCTACTGTAGAAGACCACATTGGGTTCCACTCCTGTCAGCCAAAAACAGCTGTCCGAACAGCTGAGTCACTGGCTGTTTTCAAAAGATGGTTGAAGACTCACCTCTTCACAAAACACTTGACCAGCACTCCCCTGTTGTATACAGTATGTGTAAAAGGTGTAGTTATGTGTGGGAGAGGCGGACTTTAATATCTACCAGAAGCTAACTTTTAAATACGATTAACATGCAATTACAGTAAAGATACTTGTGTATATACATTTTTGTAGCATTGATCGGTTTTTATAACTGTTGTAGATTTGCTTGTTCGTTTCTTTTAGTGTTTAAATAAAAATTATTTTATGGATTATTTTCTTTATATTGTGTAATGATTTTCCAGTTAAAAGCAGCTACTGTAAAATATGTACGGTTTCAGGTCGCTGACTAAAGAAAAATAAAAGAAACTCGTCGGCCTCTTACTCACTGAACCAGATACTCCACTACCCGTGCCAAAAGTCACTCTGGCTAGGCTTCGATTAATATATTTAGTGCGCACGCGCACACATAGCTCTAGTCTTCCGTCCACAGATTTAACCATTAAATGGTGGTAGGACAGAACAAACAACTACGAAAAGCAATGCGTCGACACAACTATGTTTAATAGATTAAATAACCACATTTTCTGTTATTATAAGTAACACAATTCTGGTTTGGAAGTCACCCGATAGTTCTCCTTAAAAAACTCAATTACCCATAAGCAGGTTGCTCTGCCAAGTCAGCTGATTCCTCACATGACATGAGTTATTTTACGAGTTCAGCGTTGAAGCGCCTATGATTAGTTAGCAGCTTGAAAACTGTTAGAAATTATCAGGTTTGTTTGGTGTTTTCACATAATTTAAATATCACATAATCTAAATAATTCGATTTACATGGACGTCTGCTGGGCATGGTTTTGAGACCTTGCAAATTGTGAGAAACATCAATAGGATCTTACCACCGGTAAGTGCTTGATAGCTAACACTGAGGAACGGTATACTGTACATTATTTCGTCATTGTAACTTTTCATATGAAATACCAGAAAGCACACGAGTTTAAACATGGTGAATTGATGTTCTGGGCTATGTAGATTGTACAATATTGTACACATTTTCTAGGCTCTGTGGATCTCTAATTCTCCAACATTCATCAACATTCTCTGAACGGTTTATTGCTTTAAAACAAATACATTTCCATCTTATCAGCACTGTAAATATTGCGAATCCCAGCCACACTGTGCTACCATGGACATTGAGCCTACCACAGGCCCTTAACCTAATTGAATCTAAAAGCTAGTTGACAAAGTTATGATTATAAGCCTATAAGCTGCATCTTTTCTTGGTTGCAACATTAGCCAAATGTAGTGGATTTTATCCATGTACTGTACTTTTAAAACTACCGTAATTATAAATTTATCACAGTACTACTTATGCTTCTGCCATATTTCTGTTCCTTAGTAAATATACACTGAGATTCATATTACACAGTTTACATTCAGAAATTTAACTGGTTCTGAATTGACATGGAGTAGGTAAAAAAAAGTTGCATGTGGATCTTGGTTGTAAAGTTGTAATGGGGATCTTGGATGAGCAGCAGTTCAGTTTTTTTGGGAGTATGTTTCAGCTGATGAGCTTCTGTCCTTGAGAGGTATCCATGAGATGGCTATCAGATGTCTGAGCAGAAGCATTATTGTATGAGGTAGAGCAGGAGAGAATCTGTTGAGGGTCATCCCCCTAGCAGTGGCATGAAAACCCATGTGAGGATATGACTTCACCCAGAGACTGAGAATAGAAGAACAAATGAGGAATGAGTATTGAGCCTTGTGGGACACCAATTGACTATATACTGATTGATCAGAGAAACAAAAGGACATATTCAGATTTTATAACAATCACTCTCAAACCAATTTTCTGGAGTATGATGGACAGTTATCCATACATAAGCCTCTTCAACAGCAAGCATAAGGCAAAAAGTTGCTGCTTACAAAGAAGTTGACTTTTTGTTGGGTCATGGTTTAGCTAAATTTAGCTCAGGTCCTTGGAGGTCACGCTGTTTACCTGTTTACAAATAAGATTACCTCTGTAGGTTCTGTTCTGACTGCTGGTGGGTGAGTGTGGTTCGTTTCTGATTCCTTCCCTTTCACAAGAATAGATGATTGCATTGAAGCCTGGAGTAAAACCTGAAGTTGGCATCTTCCAGTTTGTTACTAAACTGGGCATCTTTAAGGGATATTGGTAGGTTCTGCTAACTCCCAGTGCTTCAGATATTTCAGCATTTGTTACACCAGATAATGTCCTAGCATACACTGTAATGCTATTTGTCTTGATAAATGCTCCAGATAGTTTTCATAGATTCATTAGCATAGTTTTAGCTGATGATTGGAACCTTTAAAGTTGGTTGCTAGTGCCCTTAGCATAAGTACTGTGCTGATTCAAGAGGACAAAATGGGACTCAATAAATCAGTTTTTTTCTCCTCCAAGTTTTATAAACATCAGGGAAATTACTCCATTATTGAGAAAAGGCCTCAAGTCCTGTTGTTATCCTTATTATCCCTGTTTATGTTGGTTCTAGTCTCCTACCAGTTGTATAAACTGAAGATAAACCTCTAGTGCATTTATCTCACATGTACAACCAGGACCACAGACTTTTGTGATTGTTACTGATAGTGCAAACTATAACTTAGAAAAACATTAAAAATGTGGTAGCTACACACTTTCACAAGCCTTGTAATTAAACTGTACTTAGGTATTCATAACCCTGTTTGCCTTATTCAAATGTGTGTATTACTTTCACAAGCATTAATGTGCACAAGTCTTTTTGTCTGCTTGTTGTCTTCTTTTGTTCTCTTGCTTGGTCTTTTTCTTTGTCTTTACCTCTCCATTTATCTGCAGCTCTCTGCCTGATTGGTGGACTGAGTGTCAGTCATCTTTATTGCCAGTTGATCATGGGGATGCACCTGAAATGGGAGGAGCCCTATCTTTAAAGTGAGCATGGCAGCGATGTCGAGCTTGCCCTTTGCCACTCTCTCTTATAATCACGCACACATGCACGCACACATGCATGCACACACGCTCACACAGAGTTTATTACCATATTGCTCTGCTTTTGTTCTCTCAGGGCTAAAATTTGTATGCTTTGTTGTGCTTCTGTGCAAAGTGTCTGTGCTAAGCTTTGCACTAACTGTGCTAACTGTTTCTTCTATTTGTTTTGTTTTTTTTGCCTGCATCATGTCAGTCTGCTGTGTAAGAGCTGTATTGATTGTTTCAAAGTTACATATTGCTGTCACATCTAGACAAATGAGATAAGTGAGTGGATACCTTCCCTTGTAATTTCTTTTAAGACGGAGTAGTAACGTGTGAATACAGACTACGGTGTAGAAGCATATCTTATGTTCTTTCCTTTTATGTTCTTTACTTTGGTATAGTCTAGTTCTGTCCTGAGGGGAAAGCCTGGTACATTTGTTATACTTTAGACTTCCACTTGTTAAAGCTCTCTTAAAAGGTGTACCCCCATGTCAAATTATCTTTTTTCCCCACAAACCCAGATTTTCATCATCTGTATCCAACTCAGGTTACTATTACTATACAGCTATAGGTCCAAACAGCAAGGCTGTAACATAATAGGTAGACCAGATGGTCATACTCCTTTGTGAGGAACTGTTAACATGTCTTACAGCAGTCACCTGCTATCTTTCTGTGCTTTTCAGGCTGTTGTCAAGTGAGGATATCAGACCAAGATGAGGCCAGAAATCAAATCACTGTTAAACATCATCGTACTTGGTCTTGGCTTTATGTTAATGTTCACTGCCTTCCAGACCTGTGGAAACATTGCAGTAAGAGAAAAAAGTGTTTAAATATTTTAAATCTCTCATTTGTCACAGAAATATAGTTTCAGTGTAAATAAAATTCACTATTTATTATGCACTGACATATTTTGAAATGTCATATTTTGCAAAGGCATAAAAATATATAAAAATATTTAGTTAATTGTGTTTGGTCTTTTTTACAGCAAACTGTGATAAAGAGTTTTAATAGCACAGAATTCCATGGAAGTGGGTACACAAGGTATTATCTTTTGCAAATATTTTTCGAGCTTGTTTGTATTGCTGTGAGTGCATTTTCCTTTGTAGTAAAAATAAACTTTTTTTAATTTTTAGGGATTTATTTCCCAGAATTTAAGTCCTGTCAATTCACTGGCTAATTTTGTCTGGGAGATCACATTATTAGCATAAGGAGGAAAAGTTGTTACAAGACATGACACTGTCTTCTCCCTAATATAACTTCTGCTTCTCACAACTGCTTTTTGATAGCATGGCTATTATCTATGGAGTCTTCTCTGGATCAAACTTAATTGCCCCTTCAGTGGTAGCTGTCATTGGACCACAGTTGTCACTGTTTTTCAGTGGACTAATTTACAGGTAAGGTCAAGACAAGGAAAATGTATGTTTTGAATGAAGTGAATTAAGTGCATGCTGTCATATTCATTCCTGTACTGAAAATGTTCTTTTTAGTGGATACATTGCTATGTTTATTCACCCCTTTACCTGGAGTTTCTACACTGCTTCTGTCTTGGTTGGAATTGCAGCTGCAGGTACAGTGTGATGCTTATTAAGCACTTTTACAAACATTTGTGGCTTCCTCTTCTTTTTTTAACTTTTTGAATGATCTTATTTATTTTCTCACAGTGCTGTGGACAGCTCAGGGGAATCTTCTCACAATCAATTCCAGCGACTCCTCCATTGGACGAAACAGTGGGATATTCTGGGCTTTGATGCAGTTTAGGTGTCTCTGTGCTTTTGTTTCACGCTTTCTTGCTATATAATAAATTAGATGGATTTATCTTAAGCAAGATTAAGCTAAAGGTTTTTTTTTGTGTGTATGTTCTTTCTTGCAGCTTGTTCTTTGGCAATCTTTATATTTATGTAGAATGGCATGGGAAGGTTCACATATCAGGTGAGGGTTTATTTTTTTCCCAGTGGTATGTACATTTATGTGTAGTTGGAAGTAATGCTCACAGGTTGACTCCTACTTCTATACATGTCTCAGATAAAGACTGCCAGACTGTGTTCATTTCACTCACCATCATCAGTCTGGTTGGAAACTTCCTTTTCTTCCTCATTCAACGAACTGAGACAGAAGTTGTGCCATCAGACAGATCTGAATCACTGCTGCCTGGAGATGCTTGTGAAAGCGACTCAGTTGTGATGTGAGTATCATGCGCCTGGTTTGGCAAGAATAATGCTTTAGAGCAAAGACCAACATACTGTATCTCAGCAATGTTTGTATTTTTACGCAGAGCACCCCAGGGTCTAGGTTCTCAGGCTCTGGTGGCATTCAGTAAGTTTCTGTGCTGATGTACAATACTTTAAAACACTCAGCTAAAAAGCTCTAAGTACTAATAAATGATGTGTTTAACAGGGAAGTCCATTCAGCTGGCCATGACCAAAGAAATGCTCCTGCTTAGCATATCCATCGCATACACAGGTAATTCCAATACTTGACCCATAGCAAGCTTTGGAATCCTTAAAGAACTTCTGAAACAAATTCAAGTTACTAATTCAAGAACACATTTTTTTTCTTTTTCTTTAAAATTGCTCTCAGTTTCCAAGGACACTATTGATGCCTTTCACTTATATTTCTATACATCCACTGTGGAATGTGACTGTTCATTAGGATTTGGGACTGTTTTGCAACAATGATGCCAAAATGGCATAAATGTAAATGATGAAAGGCTCATGATGTAGACCCTGAGCATGAAGGCAGCTTAACACAGAAATGGTTGCAGGAATACAGGATGCAGTCCACATTCACAAACAAAGAATGTAAAGGATGTTTTTTCCTTTACAGGGCTGGAACTGACTTTTTACAGTGGCGTCTATGGGACATGCATCGGCGCCATGACAGGCTTTGGTGATGATGCCAAAAGTCTCATTGGCCTTGCTGGAATTTTCATTGGTGTTGGTGAAATACTTGGTAAGATTCTGTGATTGTGTTTTGATAAGGTTGTATGAGACATGAAAAGGCATAATGATATTTCTATGATCAGGTGGGTCTGTGTTTGGAATGCTGAACCAGTGCAACCAGTATGGAAGGAACCCTGTGGTGTTTTTGGGATTGATCACCCATATTTTGGCCTTCTACCTAATATTCCTGAACATAGCCAGTGATGCTCCTTTAGCCCCAGAGGAGGGCACACATTTGCAAGGTTTCATCACTCCCAGGTAATGCAGAATTACAGGAGTGCCTTTTGAGTTAAAAAGCATAGTTCTGCCAAACAATTACAGCAACATGTCTATAAGTAGTGGTGCAAGTAACCATGCCATTGTTCATATGGTGACTTGCTTTTGGTTTATCCACTTATCTTGACCTGTATTTCATTCTGTGTTTATTATATCATGGTTACCCTGGAATCAGCGTGGAGCTGGCAATTTTCTGCAGCTTTCTGCTTGGGCTTGGTGATAGCTGTTTCAACACACAACTGCTGAGCATTGTGGGATTTAAATTTCGTGATGACAGTGCCCCAGCATTTGCTGTTTTCAAGTTTGTTCAGGTAAACACAGCAGTTCATTGTTTATATGTTGTATGACAGTATGTTTGTTAAAGAAATTGTACAAAAAAGTAATGGGTATTGGGCATTTAACAATAATCAGATATTAATGAGCTTTTTGATGTACTAACAAGTTTTATGATGAAATTCATCAAGCAATATGTATATTATCACTTCAAAATAATTATACTATAGGTGATGTGTATATTAGGTTTTGTTTTTGTTTATTATTTATTATTGGATCTAAAATTACTTATATAACTACCAGGTCAATTACTGAGTCCCCAGATTGCTGCTGGGCAGACTTCTTTTGCTTGGTGTATACTATTCTCAAACTAGCATTGAAAATCCTAGCAGTACTAATGAAATCTTGATCGTCTGTGCTGGTCTGCGACCACTTATGGATCTGTTATTAACATTTTAGTCAAAGCACTGTTTACTTTAAATATTTACCATCCACTGTGAACGTGTTACGTTTCACAATCAGGTCAATATTTAGATATTTAGAAACATATGCGGGACAGTATGTAGGAGTTGAATTAAATTGGAATATGTACTAGATATTGAGCTTCAACTTTAATTAGAGGTTATTTACAGCCAAAATAAAGTAGGTCAAACCCCTACACACTATTTCAATGTAATGACCCTCAAATGAATATCTAATTAAGGTTAATTTAATTAAACTGAAGGTCTGCACCTAATTATTTTATTTCTGTATTTTACTTGTGTATATACGCCAATCAGCCACATTAAAATCATTGATGGGTGAAGAAAACAACATTGATTATCTTGTTACAATGGCATCTGTCAAGTGGTGGGAGATATGAACAGCAAATGCACATTCAGTTCTGTAAGTTGTTTTCGAAGCCAGATAAATGGCCAAGAATAAGGATCTGAGCAACTTTGACAAGGGCCAATTTGGGATGGCTAGATGACTGTTCAGAGTAACTCCAAACAGCAGGCCTTGTGGGATGTTCCTATTGTAAAGTGGCTAGCACCTATCAAAAGCATTCCAAGGAAGAACAACCAGTGAACTGGCAACAAGGCTGTATGCTCCTGAGGCTCAGTGATGCAAGTGGGAAGCAAGGGCTAGCTCTCCTGGACCAATCCACAGAACAACTGTAGCAAAATTACTGAAAAAAGTTAGTTCTGCCTAGGAAAATGACAGAACACACAGTGCGTTGCATAGCCACAGTGTGTATAGAGCTGCATAGCCACAGACTGGTCAGTGAAAATCATATAGGCATGTTGGCATCTGAACCATAGAGCACCAGAAGGTGGCCTGGGCTGATGAATAGCATTTTCTTTTACATCTTGGATGACCGAGTCCATGTATGTTGCATACCTGGGCAGACATGGTCAGCAAAGGACATTAAAAGAAGGAATTACCATCTCCCCAATAATTAATTTTTCATTATGCTTTCCTGAAATAATATTTAACAGTTAGCCCTACAAAATAAAACCCTTAATTACTCAATTCTGATTGGAAAAATTAATTTTAAAAAATATATTATAGGCAAGCTGGTGGACTCTGTAGAAAACCTTTGGTCCTAGCAGTCATGTGGCTGCTACGTGGACACTGTAGCACATTCCTAACATGTACCATGTACCTAAACATAAAGTATGCCTTCATGGCAATGGTATTCCGTAATGGCAGTGGCCTTTTTCAACAGGAAAAATGCCCTGTTACACTATCATGTTCCTCAAACCATTGCTGAATAATTTTGCAAGAGTTCAAGGTGTTGACTTGGCCTCCAAATTTCCCTCGTAACTTTCAGAACTTAAAGGATCTGGTGCAAGATACAACAGCACAGCTTGAGGTCTTGTGGAGTCCATGACTCAGGGGGGCTTGGAGCTATTTTACAAGCACAATGTAGACCAACACAATATTGTGTAGATGGTTTTAATATGGCTGATCGGTGTATAGTATGGTATATAGTATGGTATATGGACATATAGTATGGTATATAGTATGGACAACTAAAATAATTTTAACTTTGACAATGTCCAGATATTTATGGACCTGACTTTATAATGTGGGGGACTTCTGTCTATCTGCACAGTGGACCTGATGCACTTGTATAATTATATAATTGCCATTAGCATCAAATGCACTTTGAGGAAGGAAAGACTGTAGCCTCACTGGCCCTTTGCAGATACGATTGAAGACCTCTACTATAATGGAATAATATAATTACAAATATAAAACAATCTAAATAATTTTAATATACTTTAAATGATTAAGCATTTATTGTAGTATGAAATTTAAAGAGGAATAATGTGTGAGTACTTTTAACTGTTTAAAAATATTTTCTTTTTTGTGATGGAAAATCATCTGTTCTTATCCCCATGCTCTCTGCAGTCCATTGCTGCAGCTTTGGCCTTCTTCTACAGTAATTATCTCCAGCTATACTGGCAACTGCTCATAATGGTACTGGTGGGCTTTACTGGCACTCTCTCTTTCTTTGTGGCTGAATGGATGGTGGTCAGCTGCACACGAAACTCAGATTATGACAGCATCTAATGCCTGGAGTCAGAGAGAACCTGCAGTTTGTTGGATCCCCAGGACTGGTGTGGAATAAGTAGTACTGCAGAATTTATTTTCTTGGCTCATTCAGTTCTGCTTTGAAATATGTCTTTTGTCGCTTTTTTTTTTAAATATACAATATATAAGCCATTAAAGACACTATTTGCTTTTGTGGTAATTCAGTTCTAATTTTTTTTAAAGGGATGGGTTGGTTGAGTGCATCACTCAGAATCCTGATACTACATAAGCTGAAAATTGTACAATTTAAATTCACATAATTTCAGGCATACAACAAAACAGGATACAACTGCAGGACAACAATATAAGCAAACTGCAGCATAATTACATAATTATAATCATGTTTCAGATTCACTAAACTTCCAATGCAAAACTGCACTGAGAAACATTGCCTAGAATTAAGTATAAACTTTTTACTTTAGTTTTTGTTACAACTCAACCTAGGGTTGGGATGCACAGCATGAGTAATCACACGTTTAACGTGTAATAGATAGACAGGAAGTGGATATGATGCCCCAGAGTTTGATACAAATGACACAAAAAACACAGCAGTGAAATCAAGTTGATATATTGTGATTGTGGTATTATACAGCACAGTGTACCGGGGAAGACTCCAGGGTGGACCAAGGCCAAAAGTAACAAACAAAAAACCTTCTGATTAGGGTCTAACTAATCTATACACACAAAAACAAAACGAACAAAAAGACAATTGCCTTCCTAAATCTCCCCAACAAAACCCATTCCCCAACAAAAATGGAAGTCTCACTCCTACTACCGGTGACATATAAAGTAACAATATTTATAATGCAATGCTATATACAGATATTTACACTGTGGCAACCAAAACTGAAACAGGACAAAACAAAACTTGCAGTCGAGGCAGGCAGTCGCCTTTACTGACATCCTTTGAATGAAGTGCTGTAACGTCAGGAAAGCCTGGGCTGGAGAACAAAGCACACACAGACAGAGGACAGAACACATGACAACCTGTATTACAGGTTGTAACACCCAAATCACACACGAGTGAACTACTACAGTGGTTCACAACCAATAACCCATACCTTCTTATGCATACCTTATATCAAATAGCTTCTTGACTCTCGACTTGACCATTTGTCATTAGCAGTAAGAGAGTGTCAGGGTGTTTATATTGAGGGGACCTTCATGTCATCCTGAGAGGAGCTGTTTTGTATTTTTTCCCTAGTTAATATTTATTATCCACTGTACCCATTATAATCACCTAATGTTTATGCAAAACACATCCCTTCAGTGCAAACCTGTATGACACTACTCCAGGTATGAATGTCTGAATTATATGTGACATTCCGGGTTGAATGGAACAGTCTATCATGAATTGCAAATTTGACACAAATATCTTTTTTCAGAAAAGTATTTTCTTTTGTAATTCAGTTTCAAATACAGATGGGACGGAAATGTGAACTAATGACGTGCTTATAAGACATCTTTGCACTGAATACGACAAATTCTCATTACTGTTCTGCTCTCCAACCTTTCCTCCTGCCACAGCCAAATATTTAAAATTTTGACTCATCAGCCCAGAGCACCTGAAGCCAAATGGTAGTTACACCAAATATTGATTCTTTGCAATGCCACATATGATGAAGCATCCTACTGGTTGTGCTTTGAAAAGGAAGCATAAACTGAGTCAGTTTGAACAATTATAGTGCCAAGGTGTCAAATCCAAGCAGTGTGCAGCTTTACTGACACAGTGGTTTTGCATTAAATAAACCATCTGGCTTAAGAAACTAGCGAATAAGAATCCAACTTTAGCCTTCTGGAATTAAACAATTATTAAGCAAAAAAATAGTGTACGCCAAGTCCTTAGTCATGTGTTTGCCTTTCTGTGAACCACACTGGATAGTTAATGAGACACTTCCTTGGTAGCTATATCCACCTTAGTTGAATTTCAGCTGTTGTTGTTGCTAACTTGATTCTTTTTCCTTATACACAGTGAACACACCTACTCCTTCATCACAACTAATTAGTCAAGTATGTGGCAGCAAGGTAATGTTCACATCAACCAGACAAGCTGGTCTGAGTATTTCTATAAACGACCTATAATCTCTAGAATTTAGTCAAAATGCAATATTACTAAGACCAAAGTAGTGGAACAGCCCATGAGCAGCAGTTCTGTGGATGGAAACACCTTTTTGATGAGAGGTCAACAGAGAATAGCCAGACTAGTTTTTGGACTCAGAAAGGCTACAGTAAATCAGATGGAGTCTATGCCAAGGCCGTTTTGAGTGCCAAGGAAAATGTAAGTGCAAATACATATAGTGTTGATAGTGTTCCTACTAAAGTAATCAGAGAGGGTATATCCTAATGTCTTTGACTGTAATGAGAATCTCTTCTGCAGAAGCAAATGCTTATAATATTGTTCTTTGTTCTGATGTCTGTTTATTTTGTAAATTGTGTGTTGTCCAAATGTATTTTACTCAATAAATTCTATAATGTTTATTAGTACCTTATATATAAATTACTTCACTGTCTGTGCTGTTACAATCATCATTTGTATTGAATGATTTCCAGGTAGAGTCGATCCAGCTAGTTGTTTTTTGTTTGCATGAAATATATCCAATGGGACATCAGTGCACTGGAGGTTCCATTTGTTCAGCAAAGTTTCTATAGTCCAGTCTGAGCTGAAACAAATTGTTTATTAATCATGTATATTAATCTTTGTTTTATATCTTTTAATTAAACATTATATACTTTTTTCAATAATGCTATAGGTTTAAAATAATAATAAATAATAATATTAATAAAATAATAATACCTTCTTTCTTGATATGTGGTCCAGAACTGACCAGAAGGGTTTTGCCTTAGAAGAAAGGAGATTGTTACAAGTACATCTTCAAAATCTGATGAAAGGAGAAATGAGAGTTGTTTGGTAAGGAAAGGCTTGGAAAAAAGAAAACACAAAACCAGAGTCAGTTTCACCTTCTGGTTCATAGAAAACGTCTGATCCCAGTATAATATCTACAGGTGGTAGAGACCTCAGCTCTGGCGATATCTCTCCCCAGGTGAGCCCAACTACAGGTACTCCAGGCAGATCATTATGCTCACAGCAGCGCCTGCTGTGTTCCAGACACTGAGGAATTTCCGCACTGTCTGACAGAATGACATGAGCTCCACATTTTTCAGCCACAATTCCTGGCAAACTCACCCCAGCACCAAGCTATGATATAATTAAGAAATATGTTATGCAAAATCTGAAATGTTAAATACTCTTTACAACATTTAAGGCCATTCTGATACACATGGTGGTGTGAGTCTCAAAAGTGTAGGTTTCAGTATTAATTTTAAATATACAGTAAATCTAAACGTTAAATGTACACTTAAAATATTGTGTAGCGCTTATGCTTTAGACTACTATCTAGCGAATTTTGTGGCAAACCCTCTAACATTTAAAAGTAAACAAACATACAGTCATTGTGCAAACAGTCCGGCACCTTGTTCTGAAAACGCCATTACTACCAGTAGTAGGAATGCAGTTAGGAATGCTCACTAACGACTTAGAGTGATTACATCACTACGGGTGAACGTAGGTAAAAATTGGCAACCCTGTGTTTTTACATTTGCATTTAATATACATTTTATATCCAATAATTACATTTTACTTTTAGACTTATATTTTACATTTTACAGTGAAGCGTAAAAAGTAAAAAAAAAAAAAAAAAAAAAAAGATTAACCTCGAGTAATTTTTTACTTTTTAATTTATATTTAATGGTCCACAAATAATGGGCCAAAAACACTGCCCAGGGCCAGACGTACATCCCAAAATGCGA
>JAOTRN010000025.1:6934012-6946699 GCA_028566695.1 Bagroides melapterus | reverse complement strand
AACCACCCTATCCATCCAGGACACCTGTCCAACCCCCTATCTAATTTCCCCTTAGGGAACGGGGCCGTCCCGGTAGCTACCTTTCCGGCTGCAACCGGACCCCCCCGTAACACAACTAGGGAATGAGAATGTTTTGTCAAACTAAATTATCAGTATTTCAATTAGCCTGACAGGAAATTAGCCTTTTGAGCTACATACTCACTGTAAATCACTACAGTGGTAAAGTACCATCAGTATGAAGATATAGATAATAATATTACTGTTTCTGATCACTTAAACTATTTTATTACTCTTTGAGAGACATTTATTTTCTAATTTCTTCTTCAAAAATATGAACCTGCATACTGGATCCCTTACCTACATATTTCTATAAACAGATAATACCAGTAGCTACCAGTAGCCCCTCATTAAAAAACCCAACCTCAACCCCTCCCAGCTGTCCAACTACAGGCCAATATCAAACCTTCCATTTGTCTCCAAGATCCTAGAAATGGTTGTAAGCATAGCAGTTTTGCTTATACTTACATTGGAATAACATCAATCAGGATTTAGGTTTCATGATAGCACAGAGATAGCACTGGTAAAAGAGGTAGACACAGAAAGGCAGACAGACAGACAGACAGCTTGATAGATATATAGATAGATAGATAGATAGATAGATAGATAGATAGATTCAAGCATCTAGTAGCAACATAGAGAGAAATAAGATCCATATAAGCACCATCCCACCATCCCCAATCACACCCGGACATGTGCAAATGTAATTTTTAATGTCCAGTAGCAGTAAGTAAGACTTGTAAATACAGATGAAAAACTGTACTAAGTGAATCCTCATTTGTATGTTTCTACCCTGTCATACCTGAGAGATGTACAGTTTAATGGCCAGGGGGACAGTCTTGCAGTGGAAAATGAAAGAGAAAGCAGTCTGCCACTGAACATACTCTGCCTGGTGAATGACATTTTACTGGACTCTCATCAGGGTTGTGTCTCCTTGGTGGAGTCGGTTTTGACACCTTTGACCATGATATTCTACTTGATAGACTAGAAAGTGTTGTTGGTGTTAAGGGGCAGCCCTCCGCAAACTTATTTGACTGACTGTTATCAGTTTGTAGATCTAAATGGTGATTTCTCTAAGCATGCTAATGTTATCTTCGGTGTTTCACAAGGTTCTATTTTAGACCCACTGCTTTTCTCTTTACATGTGACCCCTCTGTGCAATTAATTGTAAATATGGTTGTAATGAAGCTCCTTGAGGCTGAGGATCCATTTGCAGACTTTAATTAAACACCAACGTAGTAGTACAGTCAGGGTCAAATAACGGATAAACACATAAGAAGGACAAAGCAAACTTGTGGTCAAAGGCAGGCAAAGAGTCGGGGGAGGTGGCAGACAAAACATAAACATAGAGAACTTTCCAGAGACAAACACAAGAACACAGGCAGAGTAAACACTCAGAAATGCTGGCCTAGGCAAATCAAGACTTCGCACAGACTGAAAGTTAGCGTGGGTTTAAATAGGCTGGATGATGGGAATCAGGTGGCGGAGTAATCAGTTCCTGGTAGGTGGGTAATGGAGGGTAGGGTTGGTGGGTTATGGGTAACGGAGTTCAAATAGAATTAGTACTCTGGAGATGGTTCCCTCTGGTTGCGATCAGGAAGTATTAGCTTCCGCTGTTATGCTGATGACACACAGCTATATCTTTCAGCAAAGTCAGATGAGAGACACCATTAAGATTGAAGAATCTGTAAAGAAAATTAGACAGTGGATGCTTAATAACTTCCTCCTGCATAACTCTGATAAAAAAACAGAAGTAGTTGGATGCTATATGTCTCAGGAAGTCTTCATGTCTATGTCACCTTCTGGCTCTCCCTTTTAGTTATGCTGTCATAGCTAGTCTTGCTGAAGTAACTTGCTTCTTCTTTTGGGACCCACCTTATCTGTCCTAATGCCCTACTTCTGGTTGGGAATGATCTTCATGGATACAAGAAATAGGATAGTGCAGAGGAAAATAGTAACTTTAACTTTAGTAACTAATAACTTTAAAATTTTTATTCTCAATTTTTTTTTTTAATAAATTAGCAAATATTTCACACAAACTTCCTTCACATTGTCATTATGTGGTAATGTTTGTAGAATTGGGGAAAATAATGAATTAAATCCATTTTGGAAAAAAGATTGTGGAAAAAGTGAAGTCCTGTAAAGAGTAGAATAAAACTGTTTGTAAAATTAAATCAAATGCAGAATAAAATGTAGGTAGACATACTGGCTACTTTCAAAAGTGTGAATCAATGTGTCAAGTGTACAGTGTGCCATCCATGACATTCCTGTTCCAAATGCATCACATCAGTGAAAATAAGTTGGTTACTTCAAGATGTATGAATAAAGAATATTTTTTATATATTTTTTAAGTATTAAATTGAGCAGTACACACATGGTTTTACACTTGTCAATTAACTGTTGACCAAAGAATGGAACTGGTTTTCCAGAGGCAATTTTTAATCCATTGTTCCCAGTATAAAGTTGTTACTGAAGATGTTACCGATTACAAATATAATTTAGTCCAGAACTAGGTTTAAGTTCTGAAGTTCAGTAAACTCAAAAAAGCTTTGCAGCTGGTGGCTTAAATCTTAATTCTCATCTTTTAATTTACAACTTTAAATCTTGCATTCAAACTTCTCATACAGAATCCCACATGGCCCTCACTTCAAAAATCAAATGCAGGGATTGCAAATCATACTGTATGTATGTTTAGCAATCAATTCGGCCAAGCAACACATTTTCTACAACAAAGAGGACCGAATCAGTACTTGTAATTTTACTTTTAATTTTTGCTTGTAATTATCTATATGGACTGTAGCTACTTACATTTGTTTTTGAAGGACTGAGCACTGGGGGTTAAGGCCAATAAACACTTTCTGAATTGTTTCAAAAGTGTATTTTAGTTTTTTTGGATAGTTCATGTCAAGGGCATAAACTCAAGCCAAATAGGAGGGCAAGAGCTGTTGGAAGGACTTCCACATTATCCAGCAAAACTTGTTCCTTGAAAACTAGACAGACACATTACATGGATTGTGGCAACACCATCTTTGTGACAGTGTTTTCCGGCTCAGTGGCCTGCAGTAAAAAGCAGCATAAAGACAGGATCAAAATGCATTTTTGATTGATTTCTGTTGAAAAACAAAGAGTTAAACATATACGTGTGTTCAATATCAGTAATATTGTTGATGTTTTGAAGCCTGTCCCAATTCAGCTACAGCACTGACAGCCAAAAAACTACATAGATGTCCCAACCCCAAATAATGCCACACCTGCAACTTTTCCTTTATATGGCATATTTGTGTTGATGCACTTACCTTGTTGGCAGCAGAATCCACAGCCTTTCTGTTCTAACATTTTTTTATATTGTTTGAGAAAGGACACCTAAACCTGTGCAGAGGATGTACATAGGCATACATTCTAATTCTCAAACAGATCATACTGAATCAACAGGACAGTGTTGACATATTTGTCTGACTGTCAAACTTATCACGGAGAAGGATTCAAATAAAACTATTTAATAAATTAATTATCATCATTTGTCTCCGTTCTACTCTATTTGTTTTGTAGAACAGTCAGCAGATTAGTTTTGGACACCAGACAAGACTGTTTTCTCTTTACTTGATCTGGTTAGTACCTCAGATTTCCAGGCATAAACAAAAGTAGTGCTTTGAGAGCTGTAGTCTTTGTTTGGGCAAGCACATCAGAAATTTGAAAGACACAGAAAAAGATATATGCATGTTATATTCAGTCAGAAGTTATTTTCGATAATAAATCTAAAAGAAAACTTTCCTGAACTAGAGAATATCCAGCCCCCACAGTTAATGAGAGGAAACTCCATGCAAAATACTGTGGACCTACTGCGCATGCGCAACAACAGGAAGTTAATGCTTGAATGAAAAAATCAAAACATTGTTTACATAATTGTTTATTTCCTTGGTACAAAATAGTAGTAAACATGCTGTTAAATCATTTTTATACGCAAATTCAACACTGTGCTCAAACATTTGTTTACCTAACTTAGAATTTTAAACTGAGTTAACAATTTGCAAGTATATATGTATTGAACAAGTGATATGTATTGCAGTTGGAGACTATGACCATAATCCTCAGGTCTACACCCTGTTCTTATCTTCAGGCTTAACTGAAAGGCACTAAAAAGCACAATGAATCATTTTATTGTCTGGATACATACAAACATATGTACTTTTGCTGAACAATGTCTGATAAGGTATCAGTGGGAGCGGCTAGTAGGACTTCCCACTCTGGATTTCTATACAGGTCATTCACAACAGGACACAAAGGAGGGACACTGAGCCAAGTCACGAAGAAAAGACAGATGATTACAGAAATAAAGAAATAGTGAAAATGGTTTTGGATAACTGTAAACAAAAGTAAAAAGATGGACTAAAATTGTTAGCGGAACTTTACATCGTGTAAAGAAACTGAATCAGACATCCAATATTAAGAAGGACAACATTTTTCAAGGACATTTAATTCATCATGGATACAGTTAACACTCGTTCTCTGACCATGCCTGTGGGTATTGTACGGATGGTAGAGGTTGTGCTGTCATGTGTCATCTTCAGTCTGGTGGCCTCTGTGGAACACATTGACTCATCATACTGGGCCTGGTGCATGTTTACTTGGTGCTTCTGCTGCTTTATGACTCTTTTAATCCTTATCCTGGAATTCATGAGTCTCCACATAAAGGTACCCATCTCCTGGGATGACTTCACTACTGCATTTGCTATGCTGGCTACACTAATGATTTTGGCAGCCTCAATCATCTACCCCACCTTCTTTGTATGTTCATCTTGTTCTCGCCAAATTGCTGCTACTGTCATATCCTGCCTGTGCTTTATTGCATACGCTATGGAGGTAGGTCTGACTAAAGCACGACCTGGTGAGATCAGTGGTTTCCTATCAACAGTTCCAGGCCTGTTGAAGGTTCTTGAAGCTTTTGTTGCCTGCATCATCTTCATCTCCCTCGACCAAGTTAAACGAACAGCCTTGCAGTGGTGTGTTGCAGTTTACTCACTCTGTTTCATTTTTGTTATCCTCATTATCATCCTCACAATCTGCAGGTTGCTGGTTTTGTGCCCCTTTCCATTTGATAAAGTCCTTACTGCTTACAATGTGCTTGCTGTTATTATGTACATGACAGTAGTAGTCATATGGCCTCTTTACAGTTTCCAGGATAATCCAAGACCACCAAACTGCAGCCACTGTTCTTGGGACAAACAGGTGGTAGTGTCCTTTATGTCCTGTGTAAACCTCATTGTCTATATTGTGGATACATGCTACTCATTCCACCTAGTATTCATCACACCTGTTTAAAAGAAGACAGATGTAATGGTAACTTTTCAAGCATAATAAATAAGAGTACAGTGAAATTATTTCAGTATATAAAAATTTTGAAATCGAGTAACCAACTGTTTGTGTGATAATATATGCAGGATTAAATGATAAAGGAAATAGCTTAGAAATTCCTGTAACCTGGCAATATAAAAATGTCTGTCTGTCTCTATGTCTTATTATTCCAACTAATTCAACTTATAACATCATTAATAGGCTACATATTTTTAAAAACAATCAAACAAACAAACAAATAATAGAAAAAACATAAATAAAGTTTCAAGCTACATTGTTCCTCTTTTTCTTTCTTTCTATCTTTCTTTCTTTGTAATGATTATATTTTGCTCACGGGAACTAGGTTTAAATATTTTATTATGATTTTACATTGTGATGTATTGCCTATCATTTGATAAATCATAAGAATATAATTATAAATAAATATATTATATATAATTTTAAAATACATTTAAAAAGTAATAAAATACATTTTAATTTGCAAGTCTTGAATATTAATCTGGGTGTGGTGTATATTATTTCTATATTATTATAGTCTTTCACAATTAAAATGGCATATGAGAAAAGTACATACAGATGGCAATGTAAACTAGGCACTAAGATAATAATTTAAGCTACATGAACAGTATTGAAAAACAAAGAATGTAATATAGAGTAAAGAAAAAAAGTTTATTATATAAAAATGTTACTGAATGTGAAATGCTGATTACCTGCTTGGTTTTTCTTAATTCTTTTCTACTATTTCTAAAAAAAAATAGTTGGATAGTGATACTGTGATACAGTGGGGATAAGCCATTCAAGGATTCATAAGCAATTTCTAGAGAATATGAAATTCTTATAGGAGGCCAGTGTAGCTCGGATAGGATTGAAGGATTGAGTGAGGTGGTCAAACTTACTAGCTCCTTTAAGCATTCAGGAATCCAAAAACATGTGTACTAGATGTTTCTTCAAACAGATACCAGAAGCAAACAAAGTCAATCATCACTTCTACCCCTTACCATTAGCTATGCACTAAATCTTAAAAAAAAAAAAAGATATAAACCCCGCCGATTATTAGGGGATTGTTTTTTCTTGTATGTTTCCTTGTCCATGTTCTGTGTCTTTTATTTTGAAGTTTGTCCTCTGTCTGCCATGTCTTCCTTCCCTGTCCCACCTGTTCCTCGTTTCCTTGTAATCAGTGTGTGTGTATATAAACCCCTGTGTTTTCCCCGTCCTTTGTTGGTTGTTGAATGTAAATGTATGTTGATGTTGTTTATGTACTTAGCCTTAGCCTTAGCCTTCTGGTTTTCTAGCCACCTTGTTTTGTCTTTGTTTGGTCTTTGTTTTGTCTTTGTTTTCTGGACTACTTTTGTTTGTTTTGTGTTTTGTGTAAATAAACTCAAATCTGCATTTGGATCCTCTTGTGCCTCTTCCCTGGACCTCCACAACGTTACACATACAATTATAGTTCAATGTCAAATTTCTACTTTATCTTCAAGATCCTATAAATGATTTTAACCATAAACCTTGATTTTTGCACAAATATTGTCCTCATACTTACATATAATATTCATGAAATGTATTAGTCAGGATTGGTAAATGATCTACTACTAGCCTCTAATTAGGGTTGTATCCTTGCTTGTGTTGCTTCACCTTAGTGAAGTTTTTAACACCATTTATCATACTACTTTATTCTTGATAAAATAAAACCACCTTCTTCAATCTCGGGTCTTTCACAGTCTCATATAGTGACATGGTTTATTTCATTGCCACTGGACGTTCACACTCTGCAGGCTCAAAAAAGGGCATTCATGGACATAGCTGGTTTCCCTGGTGTTGCTGGTGTAGTTGATGGGATGCACATTTGCATAATCGCACCATCGGAAAATGAAGACGTTTTTGTGAACAGAAAGAGGTAACACACCATCAATACGCAACTTGTTTTCAGTGCAGATTGCAAGATTTTAGACATTGTTACAAAGTGGCCAGGCTCAACACATGATGCCAGGATACTGTCTGAGAGTGGCTATCTATGCAAAACATGTCTCCTCACACCCTACCTCCACCCAGACCCAGGACCTCAGCTAAACTACAACAGGTACCTAAACAGTAGACCTACAGTGAATCATTGTTTGTAAAAAAATGTAGTTACAAATGTTCTTGAATATACTACAAACAAGAGATAGGCTATTTAATCAAACATTCACATTATTGTTGAGTGCATTAGGCCACCTTAACTTGTGATGTGTTTTGCACTGATTTTTAGAGCCTACAAGAAAACACGCTCAGTAGTTGAGCAGGGTATTGGCCAGCTGAAGAGGAGGTTTCATGTGTTGCATGGAGAAGTGTGCCTGTCACCAGCTATGGTCTGCAAAGTCACTACTGCCTGTGCAGTGCTTCATAACATCTGCAAAGCACGACAAATCCCAGACCCTCTCGCAGCCATGGTAATGGCAATGAAGATGATAATGATGAAGATGATTCAGTTTACCCTTACCTTTACGGAGAGACATGTCACAGAGCGGGGTTAGTCACAGAGCTCAATTTACTAATTTGCATTTTAGGTAAGCAACAGTTGGTGTAATATCCAAACTGGTGTCTGTAGCCTATTGAACAAACATTCCAACTGTATTTGGACACAAATAAAGACCACATGACCATGATACACTTTCTATTTGTCATTCATCTTAGATTTTATTAGCTCAATTTTTAAACTATAATACTCCTCCTGTAAACAGAGATCTTTTTTGTGCTGTGTGAGGGTATAAATTTCAATTTCCAATTTTCTGTCCAGCAGGGATGGTGTTGGGGTGGCTGCAGCAGGTGGGCTAATCTGATACACTGGCTGAGGGTCGAACTCCTGTGACGTTGATGGCCCCGGTTCCTCTGACGGCTCCATGCTGCAGAAAATGAGGAAAACAATTCTTTGATTTATTGTTTTGTTTGTTGTTCACATGCGAAAGCACAAATCATGGCACGTTGTCTATATATATAAAACAGCACTTGTTCTTAATATTTCTCTTTATTTGTCTATTGCCTACTTGTCCTACCTTTGTTGTATTCCCATTATCTGGATCATTGAGCTGTCTGTGCCTTCCTTCAGCCCAGTGACAGATATTTCAGAGTGTCCAAGTACATTAAATACTGTTTCTGACAGTATCTCACTCATGCATCCACAACTGAGTCCTCCGTTCCTGTCCTTGACAAAATGGTCCGACCAGCATGGACCCAGCGGATACCGAAGCTCTGCGGGGGGTGCTCTCGCAACAGGGCATGCTTCTGGGCCAGCACGAGGTCCAGCTCACTACTGCAAACCAGAAAAGGGCCCAGCTGACCTCTCAAGTGGGCGAGCTTGCAGCACAGCTCCATCAACTCCAGATGGCCGCTCCCTCCCCTGTTCCTCACGCTGCACGGGAACCCGAGCCCCATGCGAACAACCCTCCCCCCTACGACGGAGATCCCATGTCCTGCAGGTCCTTCTTGACCTGCTCCTTGGTCTTTGCCCTGCAGCCGCGTCACTACACCTCCAAGGAGGCCAAGGTGGCCTATGTCATCACCCTACTCACAGGCAAGGCTCGGGAGTGGGGCACCGTGGTGTGGGAGGCCCAGGCTGCTTTCTGTTCCCAGTTCGACTCATTTTGGGAGGAAATGATTCGCCTGTTTGATCGCTTGGCACGAGGAGAGATGGCAGCCCTGCGGCTTTCCCGTTTCCACCAGGGGGAGCTGTCGGTCACGGACTACTCCATTCAGTTCCGCACCCTGGTGGCGTCGTGTGGCTGGAACGAGGAGGCCCTCCGGGCCCATTACCTGGAGGGGCTGGTGGAGGCCCTCCAGGAGGAGATTATCGTGCTTGACCAACCCAGCACACTGGAGGGCCTCATGGAACTCGCTCTCCGGCTAGAGGATCGGAGGTGCCTACGCAACCAGCTCCGTGCCGCTCGTTGAGGTGTCGCCCCCAGGCCCACCAAGCATCGTCCACCCTCGCCCCCCACCTCGGCGGAGCCCGAACCTATGCAGCTGTGCCATCTCCATCTCACTCTGCAGCAGAAGCAGGAGTGTCTTGTCCAGGGGCTGTGTCTCTACGGTGGCCACTGCCCGTTAAAAGCCAAGGGCCAGCAGTAGGCAGAGGAACACTGGTGGGCCGTCTCCTCTCCTCCTCAGGCTCCCGCACCCTGCTTCAGGCCATACCTAGGGGCCACCCTGGCTCAGCACTGGGCCATTCCTTGTGTGTCCCTCTCTAAGCCTGTCTGGACCCACTCCCTGGAGGGCCACCCTCTTTTCACCATCACCCATCGCACCCCCCCTGTAAGTCTAGTAGTGTCTGGCAATCACCGTGAGAGCCTTGTGCTGCTGTTGATGAATTCGCTGGAGGTCCCAGTCATCCTGGGGCACCCGTGGCTGAAGCAGCACAACCCTCATGTGGATTGGGCAGGCAATTCTGTGTTGTTATAGTTCTTGGCTGGGTGCTGCTTGTTCTCCTGGCTCTGTCTCTTCTTTTGTGTTGCAGGAGCGGGCAGCGGATCTGACTGGGGACCCGGCGGAGTACCATGATCTGCGACAGGTCTTTTCCAAGGCCTGGGCCACCTCACTACCCATCGACCCTATGACTGCGCCATCGACCTCCTCCCAGACACTTCTCCACCAAAGGGTCATCTGTACTCCTTGTCCATCCCTGAACGAGAGGCCATGGATAAGTATCTTCGAGAGTCCCTTTGTGCTGGGCTCATCCGTCCCTCTTCCTCTCCCGCTGGCGCTGGGTTCTTCTTTGTCAAAAAGAAGGATGGCTCTCTGCGACCCTGTATCGACTACAGGGGCCTCAATGACATAACGGTAAAGAACAGGTACCCCTTACCTTTTATGTCTTCTGCCTTTGAGTTACTGCAGGGAGCCAAGGTCTTTACCAAGCTGGACCTCCGCAACGCCTATCACCTGGTCCGTATCCGAGAGGGGGATGAGTTGAAGACCGTGTTCAACACCCCCACGAGACACTTTGAGTACTTGGTTCTTCCTTTTGGACTAACCAACGCTCCAGTGGTTTTCCAGGCCTTGGTGAACGATGTGTTGAGAGACATGATTAATAAATTTGTCTTTGTGTACCTGGATGATATTCTCATCTTTTCCCCTTCCTTGCAGGTACACACTCGCCACGTCCGCCATGTGCTCCAACGGCTTCTAGAGAACCAACTTTTTGTCAAAGCGGAGAAGTGCGAGTTCCACACCGACTCTGTTGCGTTCCTTGGGCATGTCATCTCAGCTGGGGGAGTTGGTCCTGACCCCGCTAAGGTAAGGGCCATTGCCGAGTGGCCAGTCCCCGACTCCAGGAGAGCCTTGCAGCGGTTCCTGGGTTTCGCTAACTTTTACTGGCGATTCATCAGGAACTTCAGTCAGGTAGCTGCTCCGCTCACGGCACTCACCTCCTCCAAGGTCCAGTTCAGGTGGAGTCGAGAAGCTCAGGGGGGCTTTGATGAACTCAAGTCCCGTTTTATCTCTGCTCTTGTGCTTATCTTTCCAGATCCTGAACTCCATCCTGCTGCCAAGTTCCGCACCTGCTGCCTGGTTTCCTGTCTGGCTCTCGTTCCTGACCTCGTCTGGCGTCCAGGCGGAGCTGCTTTGGGACTGTTTGCTATCGATTGCTAAAGTCATTGTTGTTGCTTGAACTTCAATAAAATCTCACTCACGCATCCGCAACTGAGTCCTCCGTTCCTGTCCTTGACAAAAGTAGACACATTTTCAACATTTAGCTGCTTTAATTTTTAAGATATTTAAGATATTTAGCCTGTAACAGAAACTTTGCATAAAGTAGCCTGTGTTCATGATTATACAATTTTTGTTATATACAAACATTATGATTTCACCGTCCATTATGTTATCATATAATCTACAGTATTTTCACAGAGTGCATTTTTTAAGACCTTGACAGATTTTTTTTATCAACCAATCACAGTCCTTTAATTGCTGCATCATCCCTAGCAACGGGGTCAACCACACCTCCTCACTAAGATAAAAGTTTTTGTATTTTCCTTACTCAGAATTGCTCTGAGAAGTTGGACTCCCAGTTTTTTAGGCTAGAAGAGGAGCTCTCTGAGTGAATTCTAAGATGCTTTGAGAATACTGGCCCTGGCCTCTACCATTATTTAAATGTTATTTTTGAAGTTTAATTTAGTATTTTTATTATGTTTTAATTCCCTTATTTATAAGAATAAATAAAACCAGAACAAGTTAATAAGTTAGCAGTTTGTTATAATCTTGAGAATGAAAGGGTGCACACTTCTTATTTCTCAATGCTGATTACCTTTTACCTGAGCCCTATCACTCTGGTTCATGGAGTGCTGTTCCAGAGGAAGTTAAACCATCATGTTAAGATTGCAAAAGTTTCTTTTATTCTTTTATTTCTTCTATTCTTTAGGTAATTTATTGGATTATGTTATGTATGATTAAATATACATGTTTTTGTACAAGTTATTAGGGTTTAGGGATTTACATTTTTGTGTAGTTTGGTAGAGGCTGAAAGAGTATTTCTAGTGGTGGTGGATGTATTATAGGGAGTCTGTGCTGTTCAGCCATAGTAACACCATGTGCTGCTGACCGTAGGGTTTGTTTCCTTATTGTTATTCTTTTTGTTTTTGTTTGTTACAACGTTAACAGGAGAGATTTATTTATTTATTTATTCAGTTATTTGCCTGGTTGCATTAAAATTTTTTGATTTTTGTATGGACCTTTGTTTGTATGGACCTTTGTTGGATGTTACTATATATCTGTTACTATATCTGTCTAAGTTTGTTTTGTTGAAAGGAATAAACTTCTTTTCATTTTGTCATCATCTGTCCTCCTTGTACCTGGCCTCGACCACTACAATTACTGATCAGGAATTGTACAATGTTTAATAGAAATATGAAATAAAACCAAAGGAGTATGTAGTAATTAATTCATGTTTCTATGGCAGAGAAAGATATGTTACATAGGATGAAAATCCTGGCATTGCACATAAACTTATTCTCTTAGTTATTCTATTAACCTATTCTATAGTTTTGAGTGAGCTCCTCGCAGGTGAAATTTCAACTAAATAACAAACAGACCTAGAAGATTATTTTATTTACAGTGGCAAGAAAAAGTATGTGAACCTTTTGGAATTTCATGGCAGCAATAACCTCAACCAGGCGCTTCCTGTAGCTGTGGATCAGACCTGCACATTGCTGAGGAGGAATTTTAGCCCATTCTTCCTGGCAGAACTGCTTTAGCTCTGTCATATTCTTTGGACGTCTCATGTGTATGGCCCTCTTCAAGTCAATCCATAGCATC
>JAOTRN010000025.1:6907021-6933912 GCA_028566695.1 Bagroides melapterus | reverse complement strand
TGGACATGTTCTCTGGTGCACCCGGCCGGCGATGGCACACGTGCTTGGGCCCGTTATCGCTGCTTGCAGCTATATTTTGTATTGTATTGTGCTACATTCTAAAAAAAAAGTAACACCTTTCTATATTGATTATGTAATGAATCTGAATCATTTTCAGCATGCCAGGTGAATTGAAGAGGTCTTGCAATTTTTGACTCTGCATAAACTTAATTTAATTGTTAATAATAGCCTTTGACACTTATGAAATGTTTGTAATTATACTTAAGTATACTATAGTAACATCTAACAAAAAGATCTTAAAACACTTGAAGCACTGAAGACTGAAAATATGTAATTCTCAAAATTTTTGGCCATGGCTGTATGCTGGCTTTTTGATTTGGAATAAATTCATTAATGGTTTACCATTTCTCCCATTTTTGCCTTTAATGCAAAAGTAGTGATAACTGTTATAACCCGTGATTTGTGTTCTTTGTATATGTTTGTGTGCAGGTCCAGTTCCAAGTGAGAGTTTCCAGTTTAGGAAGAAGCTCGTTAAGATTCCAATTCTGATCCTGATTCTGCTTATGCTTCTGTTTTCAGATGGGGAGTTCTGGGTATTTGACGGGTGTCTGTCTTTTTCGACTCTGAGCTTGTTTTTTTCCTTAAACTTGTTTTGTTTCACTTGCTATGTATACATCACTGTAAGAAATTACAGATTGTTTGTACCCACATTCCGTTCCAAGATACACGTCAGAAATAGCCCATTACCTAAAAGGCTTAAGTATCATAAGTTAATATGTCTATAACTCTAAAGGAATAAAACTTGATCAATTGTTAGTATGGGAGCGGCAGCAGGACATCAGAGACAGTCACTAAACAAAGGGTATACGTGACCATGATTAGCATTTAAAGTGCCCATTTGGGTGAAAACATCAGCTGTAACAATAGCACCATGATTAACATTTAAAGACAACTGACCAGATAACAATGTGTGACTAGCCATTTGGGAAACACATTTCACATTTCAAGCGGAATCTCATTTAAACTACAAAGAGGAAAAACAGTATAAAATGCTTGTGCAGGATTTGTCCTGGGCTCTTCTTGACTCCATTGAACCCGAAGTATTTTATGTATTTTGTCACTGCTATGCTGGATTAAACTTCTTCATCAAGATCTTTGCCCTCTTTTTTTTATTTCTTACATCACTAAATATTTTCCACCTGTGTTCTCGGTAGGGAGTTAGAGAAGCTTGATTGTATTTTCTTTCCTTTCAGATAAGATAGCTGATCAATTATTAGACCTATTTGTTTATTATTTATTAATACAATTTATTATTTTGGCCTTGGCCCACTCTGAAGAGATGCCATGTACAGCTGTTTGTATATGTTAGTTACTCACTCTCTGTAAATATACCAACACCTCAGAAAGTTTCTCGTTCCTTCCCCCACATTATAAAGTAATCATAGAATTCATAGAATCCTGACTATATACTCTGGCGCGCAACCCTAGACTAGGTTGTAACATAACACACACTAAACAGTATTTAAAAAAAAAAAGAAAAAGCATATTGTTACTACTGCTAAACATATTTAATCTATCTTCTGTAATATTACAACAAGCAGCAAACCAGAAATGATCATTAATACATTTTAAATACTTCATCTGCTTAGAAGCTGTATGTAGTCCACTGAACAATGTTTTGTGGCTTTGCATCAGAGGGACTGAATATGCTGGAGAAGCTGATCACAGTACTCTGAGCTGCGCTGTTTCTCTCTCACTTCCTCCAGTTTCTGTTGCAGAAGAACAGGATCTGCAACACTACTGGCTTTCAAAACCTCTGGAAGGAAGAGGGAGATACACAGGATACATCACCTACGTGGCAATGATCATTACACACTGAAAAACACACTTAAAAGCCATCCATGTTCTGTAACAGTCCCAGTTTCTCAGTTTAGAAAAAGGAAAAAACACAATCTACTTGATTCTATGTTATCTAGGTCATATTACCATTCTTAATATGCTTAAAGAGATGGAAAAAAATCGTCTCTTTTTTAAACATCAGCCAGTGATTTTTATCAGATAGTCACTATATTTCCATTTAGGGCTTAGAATAACAAAGTTCCATGCTTCTGTGCTGTCACTCAGTTTATATGACATGTTCAATTTGCCATCAGCTAATCTCAGCCTTCTCTTAGTGGATGAGCTCCCACCTAGTTAGAGAAGGTATTAGATGAGATTGAAAGATTCAGCAAATTTGAGGTGTCTCAGTAAGTCATATTATAGAAAATGCAGTTTTGTGATGATAGCTCAATGGTAGTAGTGATAAAACACCTGCACATGCAGCACACTAAATTTCAGCACAATCAGATTTTAGGTTCTGAGAAATAACTCGGATATTTGCATATTACCTCAGAATCTTTTCCTATTGAGGCATTTTAAATTTTTGTACTTGTCCAAGATTAATTAGCATGTGCTGGCCAAACTATTTATAAATTTCAAAAACATTATTTTGATAATTATTAAGTTTAACACTTTCCCAAGTATTTTGAAATCAAATATGTGACAATTAGACAAAATTGTTTGACTTTTGTCTGACGTTTCCTTGGAATGATGCAGGCTAATGGCATATAAATAGGCACAAATTGTTTAAAGAATCAGCAAAGCAAGCAGTCTACAACAGGTTAATAAAAAGCATTCGTTTCATGAACATTCGGTGTTGTATACATATAATGCAATCTGCATTGTTAACTGTGGATATGTAAAAAAAAAATCAAGAAGTTGCTGTTGTAACAATAGTAAATCTATTCTATACGATCTAAAAAGGCTCCTGTTTTCAGGCTACATTTAGAGAGCTGTTGTAAGAGGTTGTTTGACTAAAACTCAGCTCTCTCTAAAATGAACAATCAGAACCCAGGTAGAATTCACATGTAAATGTCTCATTACTAAAATTATGAAATATAAAGTATGTGTATACATGGCTGCAAATATCAGTTAACAACATTTTAGGACAAAAAAAAATTAAGAACTGCAGACCATTTTAGAAAAGCCACAAAAATAAATAAATAAATAAATAAATAAAAATGTATATCAACATATATTAACACTTACCCAGTGTCATAAGCTGGATTTGGTGGTCAGGGTCATCTAAGAAAACCAGCAAATACTGGAAAAGGAACTCCAGATTGGGGCGGTAGGTGTGTGTGTCATAGTTTTTGTTTAAAGATGAGACCCACACACTCAGAGCTTTTAACGCTTCAGCACGCACCTCCTGGCTGCTGTCATCTAACCGTTTTAAAAGCTCTAAAATACAGACAGAATGACAGAACATGTGATTCAGGAATAAACTGAATGTATTCAGAAATGCATAAGAAAAGAAGCTTGAGATTTAGCAATGGTTGCGTCAATTTGAGGCTGTGTTGCGGCTGTTTGCATGCGTACCTGGGCAAATCTTGTTGAGTGTATCTGGGTTAAGGCATCGTTCTGTAACAGTAATGAATGAGGATACTGATCTACAGGCCAACAGGCGAGAAAGCTGTGAGTCTTCCTCCAGTGCAGAAATTAGATATGCACTGAAATCTGTCTCCATATTTAGAACCTAGCAGAAAGCACACACTAATCAACATGTGTCCCAGGCTATGTAGCAACTTTTTTGCAGTTCTATTTTGCATAAAAGAGGCCAAGGATTACAGTGAAAGGAACGTTTATGACAGAAACATGCATACACATTAACAGCCCATCTGCTAGTGCATATAAAGTGTATTATATTTTATCCATAATATGGAATTCTTTTCCTCCACCTTTTCTGAATCTCCCAAGGTCTGAAAAATCCAACCAGGACCAACAAGCAAAATTATTTAATAATTTATTCAAACATTTATTTGCAACCGAAATTCTTATGTGTTTGCCCACAATTTATTCAAAATATAATTCAATAGTATAATATCTCCAATAGTGAAAAACACAATATTTACAGTGAAATGAATTGAAAGTAATTCTTTTCTGTTTTTTTGTGTTCTTCACGCTCTAACAAAATAAACAAAATGGTTCAGTTGTATAAAATTTGAGATATGAATGTAAATCGCTCTGGATAAAGGGTGTCTGCTAAATGCTATAAATGTACAATGTTTTGGTTATGTTGCCCTGGCTGGAAAGATTTATAATTTCCCTAAACATATGTTGCTCCTATATTTAGAGTTACTGCCTCAAGGTTTTATCATTTCATGAAGGTACAATTATAAATAAATCAATTTCTAGCTGAATTATGCACACATACAAGAAATATAAACAAACCTTTAAAGAGTATTTTAAAATTAGAAATTTCATTTTAGTAAGTGGCTGTTTGATTAGTTTGTTATTATTATTATTATTATTATTATTATTATTATTATTATTAATAATAATAATAATAATAATAATAATTTATTATTTTTCCATTTTAATAATAATTTCTCAGCTGTATATAATAATAACAAAAATAATGAAAAAGTAATAATAATAATAAGAAGAAGAAGAAGAAGAAGAAGAAGAAGAAGAAGAAGCAGAAAAGAGAAAAAACATAAAAAGAAAAATTTAGGACAGTCTGGATAAGGGCTAAATGCCATAAATCTAAATGTTGAAACGCTTCTTTTAAGCATTAAACCACCTGTTTCTCCTCAGTTAAAAGGGAGATATAAAAACTTTTTGATAAGGGTTAGGGACTAATTAATAATTGTATATTATAGTGATTTAATCACTGCTAATAGGCATTACCCAAGGTTTATTTTCTACTTCTGATTCTCTTTTAAACAGTGTTAAGTCAAATTTCCCTGTTTGAATGAGCATGAAGAGTTTGTAAAAATGTTGACATGAACATAGAGGTTATTTCCACCAGTACCAACCCAGAGAAATTACCTGATCCTTTGAAAGAGCTCCGCCTTGCAGCATTGCTAGTAGACAGCTGAGAGCTGAAGTCCGAACTGCAGCAGCAGCACGGCCTGCATGCCACACCAGATTAGGTAAAAGAAGCTCCTGCAGAAATAACTCTAGGTACTTAGAAAACATCCTAAAGAAAGGGAGAGAAAAATAATCATATGATATGGATAATAATTCCCTTCTTGCATTAGATGAGTTCAGAATTTTGGTAGCTTAGCGCCCTCAGTAAGTCACATTTAACATAATGTTGGAGAAGTTGTGGAAAGACTATGACAGATACTCATATTGAGCATATAAAATCAGTGTAACTATCTACAAAAGACCATTTAAAATAAATATGTAGCAAAACAAGCACATAGCAATTAACAGTATTTCTGAGTATACACATGACAAGCTTTTATAATCTGCACTGCACATTTTAAAAAATTGTCATTGTCACTATGGGTCTCGGGTACTTTGTAATACAGCTGTGTGTGAGACAGTGAGCAACTTACCCCTGTGAATCCAGTGTACTGCTAGAATTCAACAGAAGCTTGGAGAGCATTGTAAAAATATGCAGTCGCATCTCTGGATCTTGACTGGGCAGTAAACAATTCTGCAACAGAGGCATGAGCTCTGGGAGAAATTCTCCAACCACTGGACCTGGGGAAACAATCTCACATAAGTAACCTCATATTAATATCATAATTCCTCCATCAGCAATGAAAATAACATTACTAAGAACTTCAATTTTACTGGAAATACTGCAAAAATGTGTGCATGGTGACTCTGGATTCATCCCTGCCAATCTGATGTTATTCCCTACAAAAGGATCCTAACCAAGTTAAAGTGGTGTACTAGTTTACATAGCATTGATATTTATTGCTGTGAAAGACCCTAATATAATTCCATCCATTGTGTTTTGGGATTTTTGTTTGTTTGTTTGTTTTTGCTACTTAGAGCTTCTAACACTGATACATTAAGTGATATCAAGTGCACAATGAACTGGATATTCATGCAGTGTGGTGTACCACTTTAATTATAGATGTTTACAGTCATGTCACACAAACAACTCAGTTTCTCTTGATTTTTGCCTCCAGTGCTACAGCAAAGGCAATGAATAAACTTAATTTTAATATGTATTTCTGTTAATGATAAATTGTAATTAACGAGCTGGTGCTGACACATATAAATAGGACTGCTTAAGAGTACTGTTACGGTAACAATATAGGTGTTGTTTGAACCACTTTTTTATATCAGCCAACTAAAAATACTCCAGCTCCAAATCAAACACGAAAACCATAATGCTGGCCTTTAAACAAATCATGAAGATTTAACTGTGTGCCTACAAGACTGACTTTAGCTGCTTAGTAGCCACAAAATTTCTTAGAACTACATAAAGTGTGGTGAATTTTCTAAATGACAAAGGTTGGAAGAATTAAAACTGTATTGTCTTTGTCTGCTTACACAACAGGCATTTTTCCATAAGTTTTATAAACTCAAATTGCAGTGTCATGGGCCTGTTTTTTTAAAATAACGGGACATTTTCTATAGAATAATGTAAGCAACCTTAATGGAATTGATGTTGATGTTATGTACAAAGTCCATATAAAAAAAAAATCAGTGAGCCAACACACCAGACTGAAGGGCGATAATCTCCAGTTGGGTTTTCTTAATTGAGTATGTGGACCAGGATTTTGGGAATTCCATCAACCACTGCAGCAACTGTGCCATGTGCTGTCTGTACAGCTCATGCACAGTGAGACTTAGCACTTGACACAAGCACAATACGCACTCCTCTGCCTGCAAAAGAGAAAACACAATAAAAATTATAATTTAAGTCTGACTATTGTTTGTTGTGGTGGTATATGTTGAACAGGTTTGCATTTACACAGTTCAAAATAAATACAAGCAGATACTGATTCTGAGACCTTGTGAGATGTAAATCATAAGACATCTTACTCTTAAATATGAATGATACATATGACGATATCAGCTTGATATATCGCAATCTATTAAAATTACAGGCATGCTAAAGCTTGCAAGTAAACTGGAAGAACTGGAAGAAAAATTATTTGGGATACAAGCCAAAAAGGAAAATGTTTCACTTTAGATTGACCATTTAAATATTTTGCTATGAGAAATCTTTGTAGTTTATGATGAAGAGCACTAGTAAGACTGCATAGACCCAATATATACAAAATCATATCCCCCACATTACTTTAAAGCAGTTGTAATGGCTTTGCAGCTTTGCACTGTACAATGTCCACATAGCATTTTTTTCATTCCAAAACTTTCAGAAGACCTGAAGCAAACATGAACACCTCTTATCTCTACACTCAAAATAGATAATGATTATAGAAAAAAAAAACACAGATGCCATTACAGAGGAGACAAAGTTAATGGCATTGTTAATCACATCAAAGGAAAAAAGAAAAAAATATATGGGTATCCTACAGTTGATAATGATGGGTCATAAACCCTGAAGTCATGACAGTGAACTAGCAAGAGTATATATAATTTGTTTTTGTGTGTGTATGCATGTGTTCTTTCTACCTTAGTATGGATTTGTGGTTCTGTGGATAAACACTGCACAGTCACAAGAATCTTCAGTAGTGGTAAACTGATGATGCCACAATCTTCCTCACACACCTCAAGAAGAACTTCCACACATGCCAGCAACTGCTCAACATACACAGTCTGAGAAGAATAAGTGTAACAGTGATTTAAGGAATATCTACTTATGGTATGGCAGTAAACTGGATGCAAACTGGCAAAGACTAGTTTAATTGCCACTAGAAGTGTTGTTTACACATAATTCCAAAACCTGTGAGGTGTGTGTGTGACAAATAGTCCATATTTTTATTACATTAATTTAAGGCTACATTTAAAAAAAAAATAAATGTTAGCAAAACAAAAATAAAAACATCACACATAGCATCTGTGTGGTAAGTATATTAAAATATATTTGTCCTGCAAATAGATCAGCAAGGTCATTATTATTTATTTACCTGTGGAGACTCCTGAAAGACATCAGCATGTGAAAGTACTTGTCCAATTTGGAGAAGTTGTGGACCAAGCACCTTCCTGTTGCTCCCCTTCAGCATTGCTGCCAACACCATCAGAGGAGCCCAAGGAGAACAGGAGCAGGAGGAAGAGTTCTTCACATGAGCCAGAATTAGTCTGAGGAAGACCTCTGGGCTAACGAACACCCCTATTAGCCTGGCTGACTCCAAACCCTGGGGAAGTCAGATATTACTGAAAAAAGCTAATCATCTGGACATAAATAAATCACGAAATTATCTGACTTTACTTTTAAAAAGGATCACTACAAGGTGCAAGATGTCAACTATTTATCAATGCAGAAGTAGAATATATATGCAAACATTTGGGTATCCCTGGCCAGATTGCACAAAATATATTTATATTATCAATTATATTTTGTTGATTTGAAGTGAAAAGATGTGTTAAAACAAACAAACAAACAGGCATATGGGTCATTACGGATAAGCACACGCTCCGTTTAAGTGCATATATATATTGTTTTTTTTTTTTTGTTTGTTTTTTATTCTGACTGATGCCTACAAACCAGGGCAAGGCAATGAAAACATATCTAACCAAAACATATCTTCCCTTGTACTGCCATTTCTTACCACCATTGTCCAGTCTCCAGTGTTGGTAAGAAATGGCAGTGAGATATGTTTTGTTTAGATATGTCTGCAAAGAAAATTCCTAAAGCAAGAATAGATATAATCCAAGCTTGCTAAAAGAAAGCATTTGTAGGCTGTGATAAACTGTTTACAAATCTAGTCTACTATAAGCCTTCACTTTGTCTCTATGTTAAAATATTTGAGGCGATATCATGTAGGGATTATGTTCATGACCGATGACATTAGAGTGGCACCAGCATCTGTATGTTTCTCTCTCCTAATCTTTACTGAACCTTCATCTTTACTAGGAACTTCTCTTTAATTTATAAGGCTTCTTGATTGCTAGAAGACATTTAAACTGTTTTGCTGGAACCATTTTTTGCAGCTTTTCCTCCTATCTTGATTTAGCCTCATTTTCAAGAACAAGGACATGAGAGAGTAGCTTACATTTTTTCTGACATCTTGTTCTGTGTCAGAGCAGGCATAGTAGAGAGTTTTGAGCAGTTGCTGCAAGTGTTGCGTGCAGTGCTCTTCAGCATGAAGAATAAGGACTTGCAGTAGCTGCATTGTCTTCACTCGTGTCTGCACCAGCCTATCCCTAGCATCATGAATCAAGGCTGGCATTAGCTTAGACAAGTTCCTCACCACCAGCTCCCTGCAGCCCAGCCCTGGACGATCCACTGAGAGGAGAAATGAGAATACTGCAACATAAATAAACCAATAAACCAAAATGGATTGTTTCAAACATATTAGAGTACCTGACACAAACAAAGGAAAATAGAGCTGACAAACATGCTCCCATTGAAGTCTTGAGCACAGTAAGCTGTGAGCAGCTGAGAATTTTGTTTCTCACCAAGGGCTACTGGAAGATACAATTGACTCCATGGTTTTTTTCTATTTGGGTTATACAAATTTGTCAAATTCACATTGTAATACAGAATGGCACCTCTTGACTTGCCAATATTTGATGCATACTCAACACTTTGAGTATTTGTGTTTACTCAACACTGGATTTAACAAAGGGATATTGGCAGATCACCTTGACTTTAATATCACTAGAGTAAACATCTTTTCCACTCCATTTGGTTTATAGCAATTCACAATTCTCTTTTGGTTTGTTAGTAACAAACCAAAAGTGAGTAACAAAAGGGTGAGAGAATTCAGACAAAGAGAGAAGGCCCTTTGTCTGATTTCTCTCTCCTTTTTGTTTTGCTATACATCAGACGCAAGCGATTCAGAGAGACCAAGAACAGTCAATCTTTAAAGTTTGGAATTTTTATTTGATTTAATTTCATTAGAATAGTATAGATTTACTGCCATCTCTTCAAATAAGCAAATAAAAATGTTTTGATCTACGCAGTTTTAGTTCAAGCACTTGAAGATAAGAATGACAGAAACAATGGGGTGCATGTCGTCAGATGAGGATAACCATCCTGGATAAATCACAAGTAACACACAGAAAATCTCACTTTTTTGAACACACAGTCACATACTGGAGATGAAGATGGGAACAAATGCACACACTGAAAGATACCAAAAACAAGAACAAAACATTTGGAAAAAATTAAAAAAAAACACAAAACGACAGATAAGAGACAAAACCTACAGACTATGATCAAGACTAAGGTACAAACAAAAAAATAACAAAAGCTTGACACTAAGGTGAAATGTAGTTCAGTGTTCTTTAGGGACAGTAAAGAGGGCATCCTGGGCATCCAGGTTTTTAAGTGTACTACCCATCATGGAGCCAGCAGGAGCTGCTATGTTCAGGTAATAAGGCAGAGCCAAGACTGAGCATGTGCAGTGTCATCTGCAGAGCAAGAAGGAAGACGGCATCATCCACAAAGCAAGAGGGAGGAGTGGTGTTCTTCCCTTAAGCAAAAGGAAGGTGTGGCATCCTCCAAAAGCAAGAAGGTATGAAGTCTTCTGTGAAACAAGGCGTGGTCTACTGAACAAAGCAAGTGGGAGGAGCAGTGTCCTCCGCAATCCAAAATGGAGTGGCGTCTTCTGCAAAGGAAGGGGGAGGAGCAGCAGCCTTCACAAAGCAGGAGGGAGGAGTGCCATCATACACAAAGTGGGACAGGGAGCAATATAGACTACAAGGCCAGGAGCAACATCCCTAGATGATGAAGATGATTAGTTTAATCAGTAGCTCCTTCCTAAAAAAAATGTCTTGAGGAGCTGCATGGTGTCAGACACTCCATGCCAAACTTTTCCCCCTGTTGCTCACACTGCAGGCAGAAGGGCATCCATAATATAGGTCAATGTTACTGTCACATACTAAAGGTGAAGGCCGATGCAAGTGCAGGCATTATAAAAATGAACAAAATATTAACTAGAGATAAGAGGACAAATATGCAGACTATGACTGAGACTAATGTAGAAGAAAAAAAAGCAAAGCAAAAACACAGGAAGAACAAAAACCTGACACTAAGGTGTCTGCAAAGTAGACTTATACAGGGGTGCTACATCAAGACACAGGTGAAAGTGGTTAGTATAATGTGGTGGAGTTGCCATCAAGAAAGCCAGCATCAAGAAAGCCACACACACACAGACACACACACCGATCAGCCATAGCATTAAAACCACCTGTCTATATTGTACAAATGACACTGGTGCCACAACAGAGTTATGACCCAACAAGGCATGGACTCCACAAGAACTCCTGTGCTGTGCTATCTGGCACTAAGACACTAGCAAAAGATGCTTAAAGTACTCAAAGCTGCAAGACAGATTAGGTAAAGAACAAATAACGTAAATGTTGCATACGTTCACAGCTGAAAACTGTGGCAGAATATAATAAACTGGGCAGAGTATAACAAAGTTTTTGCATCATGTGATAAAGAAAACTCACCTGAAATATGTTGCTAACTTGAATTTTAAATAAGTGCTGCATCAATGAGCATACATTATGGGCATTTATCATTTATTTGTTAACACACCTCCAGGAGGGTACTGCAAAGGTGGGGAAAACAAAAAGTCCATTTTGTCCTTCAGATCATCTTCATTTTCTTTCTCCCACTGATCACCAACTTGCCTCCAACGCTCACATGCCAAAGTCCTGAACAAAGAAAATATTTCTTACTTGTATTGAGTGTTTTATGTAAGCTTATACATAATTGTAATGAGGTTATAATTCTCATGGTTATTAATACTTTATCTCTGGGAAGTCATCACTGTGGCTGCTCAGCAACAGTGGAAAAAGTTTGTGGAAGTAAGAGTATCTGTCCGGGAAGTTGAGAAGCCAGTCACCAACAACCAAGGTCACAGCCTTCCTCACCTAAAAAAAAGCATGGCAAAGAACAGCAAAATGCAGAGACTATTAACAGGTTACATGTTAATCAGAAAATAAAATCTCACTGTTTAAATGAAGCGAGTGCAAAATGGGACCAAATTTCCATAATGGAAATCAGAATATCCTATTGCAAGAGCTACTACAAATTGCAAAGGGCATGTCCCAAGTAAATTTTAAAATGGAATTAAACCTAACAATGAACACTTTCAATATAATCATTTTACCCATCATCTTAATTGCAGAGGAAAGGATTATTATTATTCCTTGTCTTCATCATTACAACTAAAAAGGTTTGAACAGTTTCAATAGCTTATATAGTTAACTGTGGTAACAATTCAGTTTTAGCTAATCCAAACATACTTTGATACTTTTATTTCACATGGATGAACTTCATCTACGTTGAGAGAAAAGAGGTGCTACACCTAAACAATTATCAATTTCAAATTAATATGCAGATACTTGGCTGTATTTGTTTAAATTCAGCCAAATCAAATGAAATTATGGAAAACAAAAAACTATTATATATAACAACCTAATTTGGAATAATCATCTTGCCTGGAGTGAAGGATCAAACAGTCTCTGTGCCATGTGTGAGAGAACATCATCCATTGTCTTCACTGTGCCATAAAGGACAACAGCCCCAGTGGCCTCTACAATAGCCATTCGCACCCGAGAATGCCGGTGTGAGATAGTCCGCATCAAAGGCTTAACCAGGCACTCTGCTTGCATGTGGAAGTGCTCTGTCATTTTCAAAGAACAAATAAACAACAAAACATTAAGAATAAACAGACAATTAAAGAAACAAGTAATGTTTTAACTGAAAGGAAAAGACAGAAAAATAATCATGTCCATAAAGCATTAGGATGATATAACTTATTTTCAATTTTATCCAATAGCAAAACGAGTGCTTATATAAAAATATTTAGGCAGGTGGTATGCATTAAAATAACATCTCGGGCAGCATTAACGTTTTCATTAAAGTGCTACGGCTCTTATAGCAGTCAACTAAACACAAAATGCTGATCGTCTGAAAGAGTCCTATGTACAAGCCAGGAGCCTCATTTATAAAGAATTTGCATATATATATATATATATATATATATATACATATTTCTCTGGACTTTATTCTGGTATTGTTATTATTAAAATTTAATTTAACAATTTAATTTAGTAAATATTATCTATTCATTTTTGGCAAAAGGTGGTATCCCTGCATGGTGAATGCTGAGGCCAACACTAAAGGGTAATTTGTGGTAATGTCTAGTTTCCCAGAAATAATCAGTCTAGACAGAATTTCATCAACTAAATTGTAATGGTCAACCGGCTGAACTAAGTAGGTGTAAAAGTGATCCTAATAAGGTACTCTGAGAGTATATTCTATTTAGAATGTTCTCTATCAATTAATATTTCTATATCCATGCCACAGGGAGAATATACACGTTTTATAATTTTTATATATTTAATTTGTTGAAAATATAGAGCTGTGAAACTCAAAAAATAGCCAAAATATAATAAACCCTACAGTGGTTCCAACGTTCCCAATTACAAAACAACACACAACTTGGGCCTTAATGTATTTTCGTACACGTGGTTACCATGGCAATCAAGCCCATGGTAAGTAAACAAACTCACGCCTTAGAGCTGCAAGTGTACTTCCAGTTTCCATAAATATTAACAATAACAATATTAACTTTAATTTATTAGAATATTGTAGGCTACATATATGGATATGCCAAAGACTCACCTGGTACGCTCCGGGCAAAAAGTATTGTGCATTTACAACTCTCCTTTATAACGTTGGAGAAAGGGTCAATTATAGTTTTTTGCAGTATTTTTATCATATCGTCCAAGTACGGAATAAGGTGCCTTTCGCAGACCTCTACAATAAGCGACAGAACTTCCACCATGGACAGCCGCAACTCTTCTGCTGGTTCTACTATCTCATTTCCACCGAGTCGCTGAACCAAGCATGGCATTATGTAAGGCAGTGATGATTCTGGTTTTGAAACGCATCTTATGAAGTCTCTTATTATTTGAATAGCAACTTCTCGGCATCGTTCCATAGGATCTGATAGGCATCTCAGAAGCGAATTCAGCAGACAAGCAAAAACCTCTTGTAACACGGTACTTGACAAGTCTTTCTCGATTGTTTCCTTTTTTATACCCTCCAATGCTCGCTTTCTTGTGCTTTTCTCATCTCCATTCAAACAGTTTAAGTGTCGAGCCAAAGATCTTACAATTTCCGCTGCAACTCGTTCTTCTTCTGTCGCCATTATTAGACGCATATGTTGCGGTAGTAGTCATGGTGATGACCAACTTTACGATAGTTATGGCCGCCATAGTAAAGGCTGCTTCTTGAAGATTCGAATCTTTGACGAATCGTTTGTTTCGAATCATTGATTCGAAGCGTGTATCATTGGGCAAGTCGCGAGATTTCAGCAAACGAGGCTACGTTACGTCATTCCTTACGTCATCAAGGAAGTGTTGATCTCTAAGTTAACCCATGAGCCACTGTTTACTACGGTTTTCACTTAATGTGTCAGTTTTGTTTGTGCTGATCCATAATCAGTGCTCAGTTTAGGAGAGCATATTGATGCGAATTTACAGTGAAACCTGTTACAAAAATAGGGCGTTCTGAAATGTGGGAACATTTTCATTTGACTTTGTCACATAAGGTTGATAATATATTTTGCTTTTGTTGTGAGACCTAATATTTTTAAAATTAAATCTTGTCATTGGGTAATTATATGAACACACCTCTAGACAAAGGCTACATCTGGTAGATACATGACAGCTGAAATGAATTTTTACCAATTCCATATGCAACTGTTTTGTTCTAATTCACATCTTTCATTTTATTCCGCCAAGATGCACCCATAATTGGGATGTCCCTTTCATGTTAGCATACTGTGGCATATTTATTATGCCTAAATGCATCATTGATTGTAGCCTAATATTTGGTTATTAAGCTTGTTTGCTAGACTGCCTTACGCAAAGTAAGATATGCACCAGCTATATCAGTGCCCTGTGAACACATATTTTCTAAGGCTGGCGAAGTGGTCAGCAAGAAGAGAAATAAGCTCAAATTCAAATTTCAAATTCAAATTTTATTTATCACATACACAAACATACACAGTATGACATGCAGTGAAATGCTTTGTACGACTGATCCATAGAAGAATAAGAAGCTCAGCCCCAGCACTGTTTCTAAATCCTGTTTCTAAATAAATATCAAACCACATAAGTTACCCATAAGCACCGTCAATCACTACAATAAATCTTTACCTGAGCTTCCACTGTCTGCAATTCTTTACCCAGTGTCACTGTCATTTGCATACATACTTCCACTGTTCAAAGTTCAAAACACTTTAAGCACAACCCTCTTCCCATCAAGGAAAAAAAACAACATTTTTCCAAGCAACAAAACCATGTTTTATTAATTATTACAAAACTTTTGAACTGCAAAATATTTCCTAATAAAAATATAAATAATCATTTCAACTTGAGGCTTACCGAACTGTGTGTGTGTGTGTGTGTGTTTAAGTGAATGTTGGAATATATACTATGATATGCAGGAAAGTCTGTGTGTGTGTGTGTGTGTGTCTGTGTCTGTGTGTGTGTGTGTCTGTGTGTGTGTCCGTACGTGCATGTGATGTAGTTTAACTGTGTGTAACAGAAAGGGGCTAAGAAATTAGTCCACATCAGACTCACAGTTGTGGCAAGTATAAATGGCTCCTCCGTCAGTGCAGGCCTGGTGAGCCCATGCCTTGCACTGCCAGCACTGTATCCAAACCTCTCTTGGTTTTGAATAACTTCAAACAAACAATGCAGAAATCATCTTTCTCTGATTCAGTGTTATTACTTATGTGTTTTGTCTTTTGTTTTTTCCCTGCTTGTTTGGTTGTTTCATCTAACTTTCTCCTAATTTTCTGAGGCTTATTTTCCAATTCCAATTTTCAGAATTGCAGTCTTCAGCTTTTTCTTCTCTTTTACGACTCTTCTTGGTGTTGCTTTTGGGTGAGGACGTAGGGTCTCAGGTGAGAACTCTATTTCAGAAGGTGCCACTGGTATAGTTATAGCAGGTGCAGGTAGCACAGGTGGCAGTGGTTGAGCTATGGCTGGTGGAGACAGGACAGGCATGGGCAGCATAGGTGGCAGTGGTGCATGTGCAGCAGGTGGAGAAGGGTGATCTGTCACCAAAGATGATGCAAAGTCAACATCTTGGAAGATCTCTCGATTAAATGGCCAAATGCCAGTGCACCTAAAACCTGACTGCACATTTGATGCTGTTTCTGCCAAAGGGAGGGCCAAGCTAACAATGCCAGGAATGTCATATATTGACATTTTCAGGCCTGGGTGGCTTTTCATCCAAGAGTCACAGAAAGAGTTTACAGCCCATTATAGAGGACCGTAAACACTCTGATCCAATGGCTGTAGCTTGTGAGAGCAGTGGGGTGGGAAAGAAAGCAGGACAATGCCATTATTTTTTTGCAGAAATGTATTCCTCTCAAAGACAGATGGATGAGTGGTTGTTCAGGATAAGCAGGACTTTAGCATCCACTGAGGACCAGTGTGGTGTTGGAAGTGTTTTAGGAACATAATAAAGTCCTCCACCAGCATCCAGCCAGATGCATTGGCTGTTCCAATACATCAGGGTGGACCATCACGAATAAAATCGTCTTTGAAATGGACACGAGGGAATACAAAAAAGGGTGGAATCATATTTCCCAGGGCATTAACTGCACAAGCAAGTGTAACACGTGTATCCTACTGATGTGGATGCCCCAGCTTGTCTATTGCCACATCTGGCAACAATATTCCCTGGGTTTTGGACAGTTGTAACCCCTGTGTCGTCCATGTTGCACACATCTTTTGCATGAAATTTGTGCTTATTTTGCACCCTGCCAAGATGGGAAACATTATGTCTGTTAAAACTTCTGGCTCTTAATAAACTGGTAGCTTGTGGGTGCTGTATTGAAAGACTATGGGTGCTGTATTGAAAGGCTGTCTCTTCATAAAAGCCACGAACCAATCATAGCTGGCCATGGAGTTCCAGGTTTCGGGGAATTTACTGTCATAATGCACAGCCAGCTAGAAAGCAAATTGACGAACCTGAAAAAATAGATTAATAGATAAAATTAGAATTAAAACCTAAAACAGAATAATTTAATTTATTCTCTCAGTTTCTTTTTACATCACTTTTACTTCTTTCCACTGTTTTATTTTGATATGCACACTTTCAACACTTTCTTGTATACCTACACTACCTATATTTTATGTTACCTTGGTGCTCAGACCATATAAAAGATCAGCTGCAGTTTTTAAATATTCTGCAAGACTCTTTTCTTGTGGTTCAGAGAAGACCCTTCTGGGAGTCCAGTACCCTGCCTTTACCTCCTCTCTTGGACCTAGCTTCTCTCTCCTTTTCATAAATCAGTAGAGGGTTGTGTGACAGAAAGTCCTCTGCCCCAGACCTCACTGTCCTGCCTTCATCTTTTACTAGATTTGCTGCTAATGTTAGAACAGGTAGAGGAACACCCCAATCTCTTGGTATACTGAAAAAATACTGAACAGAAAAAATGTAGGCTACATTGTGGCCTAGTCTTTTAAAAAGATATTTACTTATAAATTAAAAAGGAACATACCTGAAAATTGAAAGGCATGCTTTATTAATCCATAAAATTGCAATTTATTATGCTATAAGTTTGTAAATGTAATGTTTTGATAAGGGACAGTTGCAACAGCATAACTAAAACACAAATATTTGATATTATTTACTAATTTTCAAATTATATCAAAAACATTACAGTGTTGGGAGGATATTTCCAGTTGTTTTGTAAAAGGTGTCATTATGTTTGGGCTCTGCCGTTACATCATTTTTACCAGCAGGTGTCGCCAGCGCCTCGCAGTTATCCTGTATTGTGCTCTTTTAAAGAGAGCCAATGAAGTTGACATCCCTTTTGTTGAGTGTGCATGTAATGAGTTGAAATACCCTTACTGGAATATGCCAGAGAAATTGCTTCCACTAACCAGTGCAATAATCACTGTCTTGAATAAATATATAGATTTCACTCTCATGGTACGCTGTAGCCAAGGCCAACAGCAGCACTGTCTTATAACACTTCAACTATTAAACACTACAGTATGTGACATGCTAGGAACACTTTTATCGTTGGGAAAGCTTTCCCTTGGTCTATCTTTGCTCAAACTCAGCCCATTTACCCTCATACAGAGATCTATGGCTATAGCACTTTCAATAGTGCTAATAACACATTTGGGCAAACCAGTTGCACTCAAATTGAAACACTCACCGGCCTGAGGAGATCACCAGCCAGAGAAGAGTGGCCAGTGAGAAGAGCACCGGCAAGAGCACTAGATGAGTGATCTGTGACCTCTTAGTAAGAACTATATACAACTAAGTTTACAGTATATTAGCTCTTTGAAAATTATTCAAATGCTAATTACAATATTTGAAAAACAATAAAAAACAACAAAAGAACAGAAAAAATGCAAAAGAGGTACAGCAAAAAAAAAAGCCAGAACAGGTTGCTAGGACATCGATGTTGGCTACAACATACGCAGCTTAGCACACCAAAGTGCAGCTTCAAAGAGCGAGGAAGGGAAAAATTGTACAGACCGCCGCTAGGTCTAGCTTAAAACCCAACTGAACATTGAGCCATTAGGTAAGCATTAACAAAAACGGATAGAACATTTACATTTACAGCATTTACAGCATACATACAGCAGAAGTCTCTAAAGAGAGAACAAAATGACATAAAAATAGCTTGCTTTCTTAAAAGAAATCAGCAAGATGGTGAATCGATCTCACAAGTTGTGACTGTATTGAAATGTTTGTCTGAACATTGTGTGTTTGGTCAGTCACTGAAATTGCGAATGCAGGTGGACATGGGATCGACAGTATCCCTGGTGTCAAAAGCAAGATACAAAGAAACACTACCGCATCCCATACATCAGCCATTTAACATATTACTGAAGACAGTGAGACTGTTCCTGGTAAAGAGGGTAATTGAAGTATAAATTGAGTTATATAGGCGGAAAAAGAAACTTCTATTGTATATCATTGAAGGAAACTATCCAGCTTTGTTAGTGTGGACTTCACTAGAAAAGATAACCAGCTCAACCGGCAAGAGGTCAGTCAGGTCAGCGAAAACATGGAACTCCAACGTATTCTAAACAAGTACTCGGATGTGTTTGATGATGACCATGGAGGCATGAAGAACATCACTGTAAAACTGATGGTAAAACCAGGAAGTACACCAAAGTGCTTGAAAGCCAAGCCGGCAGCATACGCCATAAATTCCAAGGTCGAAGCTGAAAAAGAGCGATTTTTAAAAAGATTTTTAAAGTCCGGAGTATTGCAACCAGTACAGTTGTATGTGTGTGGGTGAGTGACAGAGTCTATAGAGTCCAGGTTCTAGGTGTTGATCTGGTTGAGGGCTCGGATGGCCTGAGGGAAGAAGCTCCTCCTCATTCTCTCTGTGTTTGCCTTCAGGGAACGGAAATGCTTTCCTGACTGCAACAGAGAAAAGAGTCCATTGTTGGGATGGCTGAGGTCCTTCAAAATCTTCCTGGCTTTGGTCCAGCACCACTTGCTGTAAATGGACTCCAGGTCAGGGAGCTCAGTGCAGATGGTACGTTCAGCTGATCACACCACCCTCTGGAGAGATCGTCTGTCCTGGTTGGTGCCGTTCCCAAACCAGGCTGTGATGCTTCCTATCAGGATGCTCTCAATGGTGCAGGTGTAGAAGTTCCTTAGCACCTTACAGGGCAGTTTAAAGTCCATTAAGAATCTTAGATGGAGAAGACGCTGCCAAGCCTTCTTCACCAGGGTGTTGGTATGACAGGACCACGTCAGGTCCTGTGAGATGTGAACACCTAGGTACCAGAAACTGTCTACCCTCTCTACTGGGGTCCCGTTGATGGTGAAGTTGGTAGTCCCTCACATTGAGGATCATTTTTTGGGTCTGGATGGAGATAAATGATTCAGTGAAATAGACCTTTGTCAGGTATATTTACAGATGCACATTGACATAAGCTCTCAGGAACTTTTGTCCATTGTGACCATTGTACCAGAGACTGCCCTTTTGGATTACATTGGCCATAGCATTGTTCCAAAGAGCAATGGATCAAATTCTCAGCGGACTGATTGGAGTGCAATGTTATGCATCAAACTTTATAATTTACTAATTAATGGGGAAGATGAAAAAAGCATCTGAGGAACCAGGAAGCAGCTTTGCAAAGTCTGCAGTGTTTTGGACTGAAGGTCAGGAGGGGCAAGTGTGTTTTTCTGCCATTCGGTAACGTACTTAGGTCATGTGATTGATAGTTCTGTACTTCACAAAGACCCCTTATAAGTGAAGGCGAAGTCTTCTGTGAGTCAGCTTTGGTCATTTTTGGACTGTTGGCTTGCAATGTGATATTTGTGTGGAACCTTACAAACTTGGCTGAAATCATTGCACAAACTGCTGAACATGTCCAGTCCATGGAAGACAACTAGACAAAGTGAGCAGGTATTCAAAGAGATAAAGATAGCCTTGGCCCAATCCAAAGCCCTCACTCATTTCAACCCAGCTCTGTCAGTACAGTTGGCTTGTGATGCATCACCTTACGAGGTGGATGTGGTGGTGCCACACAACATGGCATCTGGTGTAGAAATACCTGCAGCAAAACATAAAAAAACCTTGAGCAAACTAGAACGTAATTATACTTAAATAGAGTAGGTGGCACAGGGTGATTCACTCAAATTGACCACAGACCTCTCACCTCCATCATTGGCCCACATTCTGGTATTCCTTTACTGGCAACTATGAAAATGCAGTGTTGGGCCCGAAGTTGAGATAATGAAAAGCATTTCATCTGATAAAACCATAATCTTAACACTTTGACAGGATCATGGACAGTGACAGTGACGCCTCCTACCCAGATGCGCTGTATTACTTCTATGCTCGGTTTGAGGTTCAGAACAACACAGTGGTGAGGAAGAACATCCCTGAACCAGATACTGTGTCTAACCATGGCCAAGGTAAGTTGAACTCTATGCACACTCACACCCATCACGTTGAAGTACTTCAAGAACCTTGTCATGAGGCACATAAAGAGTCATGAGTCCACCTTCGCTGGACCCCCAGCAGTTTGTGGAACGTCCAAACCGCACTACAGATGATGCCATTTCTACGACCCTTCATTTAGCCCTCACCCAACTGGACAATAAAGACACTTATGTACAAATGCTGTTCATAGACTTCAGTTCAGCATTAAACATAATCATCCCTCAGCAACTGATCGAGAAGTTGAGCCTGCTGGGCCTGAACACCTCTCTCTGCAACTGAATCCTGGACTTTCTGACTGGGAGAACTCAGTCAGTCTGGATCAGGAACAGCATCTCCAGCACCACAACTTTGAGCACTGGAGCACCTCAGGGCTGCCTGCTCAGCCCACTGCTCTTCACACTGCTGACTTACAACTCTGCAGCAATGCATAGCTCTAATAATATCATCAAGTTTGCAGATGGCACAACAGCGCGAGAACGATGAGTCAGCCTACAGAGAGGAGGTGCAACATCTAACTGCCTGGTGCAAACCAACAACCTTTCTCTGAACGTGTATAAAACTAAAGAGATGGTTGTTGGCTTCAGAAGAGAGCCTTGGTGTTCATCTGGTGGAGAAATTCACCTGGTCACTCAACACCAGCTCCATCAGCTTGAAAGCCTAGCAGCGTTTCTACTTCTTATGAAGGCTGAGTAAAGCTCATCGCCTTCCACCCATCCTGACTACATTCTACAGAGGGACCATAGAATGCATCATGAACATCTACTGTCTGGTTTGGGAATTGAACCATCTCAGACCGCAATACCCTGCAGCGGATAGTGGGGACAGCTGAGAAGATGGGACATTTACACCACATGCTGCATCCGCAAAGCAAACAGCATTGTGCATGACCTCACTCACCCCTCACACACTCTTCACACTTCTGACATCTGGGCAAAGGTACCAAAGCAGTCGGGCCCTGACAACCAGACTGTGTAACAGCTTCTTCCCACAAGCCATCAGACTACTCAACAAACTAAACTGATCTAACTAAACTGACTTGTTATACACACACACACACACACACACACTCACTCACTCACTCACTCACTGTGTGAAAATAAAATGTACTATGTACTGCCCTGGTGAAAATAAAATGTTTTTTTGTATTTCAACCTTTTTTTTTAAATAATACACTGCAAATATACTATCAAAAATATTAGCAACATGTATAGGGGGCACGGTGGCTTGGTGGTTAGCATGTTTGCCTCACACCTCCAGGGTTGGGGGTTAGATTCCCGCTCCTGCTGTGTGTGTGGAGTTTGCATGTTCTCCCTGTGCCTTTCCTCCGGGTACTCCAGTTTCCTCCTCCAGTCAAAAGACATGCATAGTAGGTTGATTGGAGTCTCTAAATTGCCCATAGGAGTGAGTGTGAGTGTGAATGTGAATGTGGCCCTGTGATGGACTGGCAATCTGTCCAGGGTGTACCCTGCCTTCGCCCGTAGATGGCTGGAATAGGCCCCAGCTGATCCCTGTGACCTGGGTAGTCCTGGAATAAGCAGGTATGGATAAGACAGACAGCAACATGTATTTACTTATTTTCACCAATAAACTTTTACCATACTTTAAAATAATTGTAATGTAGTATACTTTCTGAAAATATATTTTAGGAAAATACACTAACAGCGAAGGTTTGGTACAATTTTACAAGTGTATTCATTTTAACTTTATTGTAAAATATATTTTAGGTCTACTTTAACTGTATTATTAAAACGATCATTGTCATATACTGTACACTAAGTAATTTATTTAATATATGTTGAAGATGCAGTATATTTTAAGTTAATTCTTTTTAAAAAGTTTATTTTTAAGTAACATTTTTAAGTTTACTTATTTATGCTTGGAACTCACTTCATAAGTTACTTCAAAAAGTGTTAAAATGATTGAAAGCCTGTTAAAAATATATATTTTCAATAAAAGTAATGCACAAGTAATAGCTCTTTTATTTGTATTAAATCCAGTTATATTTATTTAGCTAATACTGCAAAAAATTATTATGTTACAATCATACACATAAATCTTTCCATAGAATGTTACAAATGCTTGTACTGTATAGAGACAGGGTCATAAATAATCCTATATACATGAATATTACGTGACATTAAATGCATTATGTAACATAATTTATGTAAAATATGTAACATTCAAAACATTAATGTTCATCACTTATATGAAATCTAAAAACATTTAAATTGTATGTTATTGACTTACGCAGTGAATTATGGAAACATTTTGGGAACATTTTTGCAGGAATAAGTATTAGCCACTTTCAACATTGTTTGGAAGAGGACTGACATATATTTTGTCCTTAGACCTAACCATTACACATTTGTGCTCTAATGTCTGAGGATGTATGTCAAATACATTATTGGTGTGACACAGTTCATTTAGAAATGTACAGGATATGTTTAACTGAACATCTGTAGAAATCTTTCTTCCACTCTTGGCAAGTTCTTTAACTAAAACACAGAATCTGTTTGTAGTAGATGCAGAAGAGGTCCCATCCTCAGATGTGTACGTTACCAGTGTCATAATTTCACAAAACTTTCCATCACTTAACAGTACAGTATTTCTCTTTTTAATAATTGGGTTATCATATGAATGATAAACAACACTGCTGCCAACCAAACGGTCATAAAATAAACCTAAATGAACAGTGTCTCCTGTGAAATGTTTAATAGCTGTCCTCTGCAGCAAAGATGTGCTGCCTTTCTTTGGGCAGCCAAATCCTCTGACATTATCTGGAAACTCTTTTGATGTTTTTATTAAGCCAGGTCTGGAGTTTCTCAAATAATTTTATTATTAAGTCAACGGCATTTGCTATTATATTCCCTGCTTTTGTTGAAAGACCCCTCCACCTAAGGAATCTCTTCACTATGAAAATGTGGATGTTGCACAAATCCATCCCCAAATTTGCACACGTGCTGCCAAGTGCATTAACAAATGTACATTGAAAGAGACATTACCAGCAACATAATGTTTCTGTGGCAGTGACAGTTCGGTGACAGTTCTATAATTTGACACTTGATTGGCCATATCTTAACATTATTACTTTTGAAAACTGGAATTCCATCACAATTCCACAAGATTGAAAAATCATCAGCCCCCAGTTGTCCAGTTGTATGAGGCTGCTGGCATCAAGCCAGGGAAATGTTCATTAAACAATGTAAGAAGATCCTGAAGTGCTACACCTGTCAAATTGTGACTTTGAATTGTGAAATTATGACATGAGTAAAAGCATACTCTGTCCCTTTGTGAAAGGAGAACCAGGGTGTACAGGATCATCATCTCGTTGTTTCTGTAAAAATACAAAATTTATCACATTTACACTACAGCAATATTAACAGAAATGCAGTAGCACTGAAAGTGTTGTTATGTGAATATAGATCGCTTATAATGACACAGATTACACAGATACTGTATGTAATTTCACAGTTACCTTCAATAGGTTTGAGTCTTCATGTCAAGCTTGGCTTTTCACTACTCTCTGTTGTTCAGTTCCATCATCTTCCTCTCTGTACTCCTGTGCTCTTCCAAAATCTTCTTCTCTGTCCTCCTGTTCACTTCCATCATCTTCCTCTCTTTCCTCCCGTTAACTTCCATCATCTTAGCTTTTATGTTCTGTCTTCTTAAACATGCTCACCTTTCCAGATATCACATCTTGTCTCCTTTCTTCTCTCTCCTTCCTCATTTTCACTGTCTTGCTGACTTTTTTCCATAACCTTGACTTTTGACTTGACTTTTTCCATGACTTTTTAGTCATAAAACAGCAGTATACATAAACATTTTCTCTTAACATACCCCATAAACTTTTATTCTGTAAAAAAAAAACTAGAAACTGAGATGTACAAAGAAATCTCTTGTATATTAATTTCAGTGGTTTCTGCAAATACAGTACAAACATCATTAACTGTAAAACAGTTACATTTATCCACTAGCCAAGTCCCTGTAATGTTTCATGTTTAACTTTGTTAGCCTTCAGGACTTGAGCACATATTTTAGATACACCATGCAGCTTTTACCTAAGAAAATGGTTCTTTTTGACCCAAAAGTTACATCATATGACATATATAATTAATAAACAAATTAATACTGATAATACTAAAAATAATAAAGCAAATTAATTTAACAAAAATAGTTACCATCATGTGACATCTACACTCTATTGTGTTTATTAGATGCAATAAAACATCTTGATGTACTGATATCCTATACTAACATTTCTCAGATTATAAAGGCACACATCACATAGAGAATAAAAGACTGCAACATATATTGTATACTTATTTAATTGCAATTTCAGTTAAGTATATTATAGATTTTACTGCAGTTCATTAATGTACAATATTTAACTCTATAAAATACTGTAACTATACTTTCATAATGTATTTTTACTGTAGGCTATGATACTACAGTACACTTGAACTTACTAAAATTTACTGTGATCATGTTTTTTTATTAATTATTTTATTAATCATAAATTATACTGTTTACCTGTTTCTGATGAAGTCTTCTGTATCTTGTTGTTCTTGTAGTCTCTGGTTGAGTCTCATCGCAATTCAAATGTCTCTTCAGATTTCGTTTTGATGCCATGATGATTTTTAGAGTAGTCTGTAACTTACATTAGAATTTGGCGCTATAAGGTTTATGCCGTATAGTTTTGAAGCTCACTGCAGGCAATCAGACCAGTCTGACGGGCGCGTATTGTACGTTTACCCCGTTCACTCACAGCAGGTCTGCAGGCAGGGCCATGCACAGACCTTTTGAGGGGCATGTGCTGAAACTGAAAAAAGGGCGCACCCCCCCAACCCCTCTACCAACCCCTTCACCACCAAAAAAATAACACACAATAATATTCTTATATTATATTTAATTAGTATAGGTGAATACTCCAACCATGGGCGATCTGTGTACCATCTCCTCAGGAAAGACCGTCCTTCTGCGTTTTTTGGGAATGTCATAACAGGCTGGCAAGGTCCGACTTTCTCACACATTTCTATATATCTGTCACTTAAATTAATATTAAATGTCTGCATGTGGGCAGGATCTGTAGGACAATTCAAAACCATTAGTTTTGCAATTACATCCTCTTTATTTGAAGCACTTCTATGCTGGCTTTCTTCTCTTGCTTATTCTGACCATAACTCTCCTGCAGTGGCTCCAGTCTCCATCACATTTTCCTGATCTTTACTACCACTTCCAAACTGGCTTTCTTCTCCTGATTCTTCTGGCTGAAACTCTCCTGCAGTGGCTCCAGTCTCCACATTTTCCTGATCTATACTAGCAGTTCTATACTGGCTTTCTTCTCTTGCATCTCCTTCTTGCAACTCTCCTGCAGTAGCTCCTTGATCTTGTTCACCAGAAAATTCTTGCACATCATCTATCACTTCTCTTTCTAAATCTGAATTACTACTTCCTTTTCTTCTTCCCTGCTACAAACTGGCATGATCCATGAAGAAAGTGAGCTGCTGCCCTTGGCTGCCTGCTGTCGCTCCCTCTCCTTCTTTTTCTTAATTCTCTCCTTACGAGGTATTGCACTGCAACAATCAAGTTATCAAAATTCACATCAGTACAAAAAACAGTTTTGATCTTTAAAACTGTCATGATTGATATGTAGAGGTCACTAGAGGGCAGCAATGCAATGTTGATTGAACTATAGGTCTACATGTTATACACCATTATAATGACATATGACAAAGGCATTTAAAGACCATTTAATTTCTAAATTATATTTTACGATAGCTTGGCATTATACAGTGCAAATACACCTGGCCTTCTAGTAAAGTTAGCTTTACCAATTTGCCTCCTGGGTGGTTGTCTGTGTATTATTTGTCCTGTGTTTGTGAATTGGTTGTGCACTCTCTCTCATTTAGTTGTGTAAGATGTTCATTTTCTTTTTTTCTTTGCTTTGCATACATGCAGAGTACATTCTGCATGATAAAATATATAGAATACATAGTGACCTGATGA
>JAOTRN010000025.1:6887337-6906263 GCA_028566695.1 Bagroides melapterus | reverse complement strand
GACATCATAAACTTATATAACAAAATTTGTACTACAGATAATATGGTGCCTAAGACTTTTGCACAGTACTGTATGTAGGTGCAAGGGGGCAGGATACAGAGCAGAATCCATTGTGTCTGAGGGAGGGAAGGAGAATATAAGTTGTGTCATCATCATAGCAGTTTTAAGAGAGCTCTTGTAAGGTTGTTACTGCAATGGAGTGAGTATACAACTGTGGCCAAAAGTTTTCAGAAGAGTGATCAGATAAATCTTTGCCATGAAAATTAACTTAATTCCAAAAACTGTTCCAGTGCATTTCAGCCCTGCCACAAAAGGACCAGCTGATATCACATCAGTGATTCTTTATGAATGTTAGTTACACTAATGTGTAATAACAGACTGGGAGCTTTAAAGTAAGGGTGCCCAAGAAAGTCTAGCAAGCCCCAGTGTTACGGGGTTTAGATGCATCACGTGCTGTGCTTGTACTTCCGTGTTGGTGCTAACCCGGAAGTCTAGTGTAAAAAAAGTTACTCAATACAGAGCCCTTCTTGTACGAATTGGCATCTCTGGCATCTTATTTCAGTAACAACACACAAACATGGTGTCAGAAGTACTTCACGAATCCGCGGAAATTACAGAAGTTTTAAAAGTCGTGGACTAGTGGCTCTTTGCTCAACTCATACTTACATTATCCGGCTATAAATTGGACTCGTGCCAAGCAGTGCAAGCCAGTGCGTAGCCATGGCCACAAACATGCTCCATCCACCAGCTCCAATGAAGCTCAGAGGAGACTGGAGTACAAACTGGGACATCTTCAGAGCTGAATTTGAAGATTACAGTTTAGTGACAGGACTGTGGGAGGCATCGGCAGAGGTACAAGTGGCTACGTTGAGGAGCATAATGGGTCCTGACTGCAGGCATGTGTACAAACACAATCTAGATTTAACCGATGCTCAACGCGGGGATATCAAAGCAATTCTGGATGCACTGGAGCGCTACATTAAACCCGCGAAGAATGTTATTTATGAACGCTACACTTTCGGCTGCTGCAAACAGGAAGAGGGTGAGTCAATTGACAGTTTTGTCACTCGCTTACGGGAAAAGGCCGCATCGTGTGATTATGGGGTGCTAAGTGACGAACTAATCAGAGACGCTCAGACGCCTGTTGCGCGAGAGGCATCTGACGCTGACGGTTGCCGTGGAAACATGTCGCGCTGCGGAACAGACTGATATGAGGTTGAGATTCATGGAGCAGGAGAGGCTACAAGGGGACATTATTAACGCGACATTCACACAGCCACTAAAGAAAACTCATGGAATGACGGCAAAACTACAGGGGCAGCCTGATTCTGCTGGAGAACACTCATTTGCATGCAGATACTGTGGCATTTCACACACGAGGGGAAGGGAGCAATGTCCAGCTTACGGGAAAATGTGCAAGGCCTGTGGCACTGCAAACCATTTTGCTAGGGTGTGCATGAAAAGTAAAAGACTTGAGAAGCAAGTCCATACAATGGATATGCCTATCCCTGACCAGGAAATGGGAAAAGATGTTTATTCTACTGACTGCATTGGGGCTGTTGGTGCAAAAGGAAAGTGGTTTATTGCTTTAAAGCTGAATAACATTGATCAGAAATGCCAACTTGATTCTGGGGCCACATGTGACATCATGAATTGCACCTAGTGTCAGAACACACACAGACAGAGGACCCAAATGCAGTGCAACACACGCAAAGTTTATTGAGAAAATGCAGCAGAAGAGACAGTTAGTGATGCTCGAGGCGCGTGACCTCCGAGGCCTGGGCTGGAGGGTGAACAGGACTGGTGGAGCAGGCAGGGCAGGCAGGGCAGGCTGGAACGCTGGAAAACATAAACAGAAAACAGATCCAAACAGGGGAGACGGCTCTGGAGTCTTTGACGAGGACTAGACGATGGCCGTGAACACGAAGCGCAAAGCGCGTGCACGCGCCGAGGCGGAAAGCCAGGACGTGCCCGTGCCGCGGAAGAGAAGCGCGAAACAAAACAAGAACAGGCTAAACAGGACTAGACTTGACAGACTTAGCTTACGTAACTTAACCTTGACTTTACTTGACTTGACTTGACTTAGACACAACGTGAGATCAGGACAGCACGGCCATAAGACAACGGACTGACAAGAGACAAAGACACACACGAGGAATAAATAGGAAGTGGACAATGGGAGCACAGGTGCGGGTGATAATACAAATTAGGCACTAATGAGGAAACAGTGGGAGAGGGGTGACGCGACACTGGAGCACGTGACGATGCTTTGACAGCGCGCCACGGGCCCCACAGTAAACAAAACACAAGAGATGGAACAAAAACAAGACGCGGTCTGGGCTGATCAGACCGGGGTCGTGACACCTAGAGCTAAACTACTACCGAGCAGCACCAAACTAAAGCTTTACTCAGGCCATTTACTGGCTTCCATGGGCCTGTTTGTGACAGAGTGTGTCGTACGGGGCTGCAAACACATATTGGAGTTTGAAATAGTCAACAGCAGTCAACAGCCATTGTTCTCTGGGTCTACATGTGAGCGCCTTGGTCTTCTGCATTTCACCATTCCGGGCAAACTCAACACTGTAAACAGTGTCCAAACCAGCTCTCTGAGTAGAGAGGTGCTTGTGGAGAAATACAAGGACATTTTCACTGCACCATACCCGAACATTGAATCCATACCCGGTGAGGTGCACTTTGAATTTGGATGCAGCAATTCGTCCAGTCCAGTGTGCACCACGCAATGTCCCAGTCGCAATGAAGGCAGCAGTGAAAGCTCAGCTAGACAGACATGAGGCGGACGGACACATTACTCCAGTTACAGAGCCGACTGACTGGATTAGCAACATGGTCATTGTGAAGAAACCAGGCAAGCTGCGCATCTGCATTGATCCTAAGCACCTCTACCAGGCCTTGAGACACTCGCACTACATCATGCCCACACTGGAGGACATTCTGTACAAGCTCCCCAAGGCCAGGGTCTTCACACTGGTGGATGCCATGGATGCTTTCTTGCAGTGCAAACTGGACGAGACCAGTAGCTACCTGACCACCTTTTGAACACTTTGGGGCCGAAAGTGGTGGCTGAAACTTCCATTCGGGGTCTCTGTGGCTCCTGAGGTCTACCAGCAGAAGCAGCATGAGCTACTGGCAGGGCTCCATGGTGTCAAACCTATCGCAGATGACATCCTCATTGTAAGATGCGGCGAGACGGATGTGGAGGCGGAGCATGACCATGACACCAAGCTGCTGACACTCATGGAGAGGTGCAGATAGGTCAAACTCCGGTTCAGCATGGCAAAGCTCCAATTCAAAGTGTCAGAGGTTCGCTTTCACGGGCACATTCTATCGTCCACAGGCTTAAAAACAGACCCAGAGAAAGTGAAAGCAGTCGTGGACATGCCGCCCCCATCTGACGTGAAGACTGTGCAGCAGTTCGTCAGATTCGTCACCTACCTGGCCAGGTTCCTGCCATGCCTGTCAGAGGTGTGTGAGCCACTGAGGAGGCTTATGGACAAAAAGGTGGCCTGGCACTGGCTTCTGAAACATGACCCAGCAGTGGAGGAAGTGAAGCGTCTGGTGACAATGACACCCGTGCTGCAGTATTATGATGTGACAAAAGCAGTGACAGTTCAGAGTGATGCAAGTCAGCACGGGTTGTTGCCTGATGCAGGAGGGCCAACCCATTGCCTTCGCCTCAAGGGTGCTCACACAGACTGAACAAAATTATACGCAGATTGAAAAGGAATGCCTCAAGATTGTGTTTGCATGCCAGCGCTTCCACTATTATCGGTACGGACGCGACAACATTACGGCAGAAACAGACCACAAACCCCTCGTTGCAATATTCAACAAGCCTCTCTTAAGTGCCCCAAAGCGTCTGCAGAGCATGTTGCTGGACCTACAGAGCTACAACCTCCGTGTAATCCAAAAGCCTGGCCCACAGATGTACGTGAGTGACACACTCAGCAGAGCCACCCTGACAGACACACACACACAAGTTCGTTACATAATGGGCACACAGTCTGCAGCCTGAGCATTGAGCAGTTCGAAGTAGAGCATATTAACCAGGCCGACTACCTCAATTTCATGGATCAGCGTATCATACAGATTCGACAGCATACAGACAAAGATCGACAACTCCAGGCCGTGAAGGCAGTGACTCTTAAGGGCTGGCCAGACCTCAAAGACTCCGGAAGTAAGGGAATACTGGGCCTACAGGGAGGAGCTCAGTGTGCAGAATGGTGTACTATTCAAAAGCGACAAAGCTGTTATCCCCAGAGCACTACGTCATGAGATGCTAGCTCCTGTGCACTCAAGCCACATAGGTGGTGAGGCCCGCTACAGACAAGCACACGACACACTATACTGGCCCGGGATGCAGGCTGACATCAAGGACTATGTAGGCAAATACACAAGTCAATGATGTCCCACGAACTGCCAACATGCCCCTGGCAGATTGTAAGCTTGGACCTCTTCCAACATAGTGGAAAAGACTTTCTTCTGGTAGTTGACCATTATCCAGACTTCTGTGAATTTGACCTCCTCCCAGACCTCTCTCCTGAGACCACAATCCAACACTGCAAGGTTCAGTTTGCAAGCTGCGGTATTCCTGATCACATCTCCAACAATGGACCTCAGTTTGCATGTTACCTGTTCCAGCAGTTTGCAGCAGAATGGGCATTTCAGCACATCACCTCTTCGCCACGATACCCCAAAGCCAACGGGAAAATGGAGTCTGCCGTGAAAATTGCCAAGAGCCTGATCAGGAAGGCACTCCGCAAGGACAGGGACGCGTGGAAAGCAATTTTGCAGTGGCGCAACATGCCGACAGAGGGCATGGACAGCAGTCCGGCACAGCGTTTGATGTCCAGGCGTCTGAAGACAGCCCTGCCGGTGGCCAACAGACTTTTGGAGCCATGTGTGGTGACAGGAGTAGTGGACAAGCTGCGTCACAGGTGGCAAATCTCCAAGCTTATGTATGACAACTCAGCAAAGGACCTGCCTGAGCTTGCAATTGGTGAGGCCACTCAAATGAAACCGCTACCTGGGGACTGGACAGGCATCTGGAGACGCGGGTCTTGTATGCAGAAAGTTGCCGATGCAGCAGTGGATGCCTGAAAGCCAAATGGAGGGTATACCAGCTCATCAGACCCCTGTGTGTCAAAAGGGGCCAGTGGCACTAGACAAGGACCAAGGCAGGCTGCCTCATGTCAATACTCCCCAGTCGGTCATTGCAAACACCTGCACCGACACCGACAAGGTCTGCTGCAGTGTCACGCTATGGACGGCTTTCCAGGCCTCCGGACAGACTCAATTTGTGACTATTTTTTGTTTGATTTCTGTCTATTTGCGTTAGTTACCTCCCTCATTTGTTTTGTCATTTGAAAAGGGCGTGAGGATGCCAGTGTGAACTCAATGTGTATTGTCTGCAATGTTTAACCCACTTTAGGGTGTATGACAACAGTACTTATTTTGTCAGTAGTATTATTTGTTAATCCGATGGATGTTTATTGCCATTGCAGGAAGTGGTGTTTTTTATGTTAAGTAACATTTCTTGGTTATCATTGTTCAGGAGTTCTATTGCTAGTGTCCAAGTTGTTTCTGTTGTTGTTAAAAGAAGGGGAGATGTTACGGGGTTTAGATGCATCACGTGCTGTGCTTGTACTTCCATGTTGGTGCTAACCCTGAAGTCTAGTGTAAAAACAGTTACTCAATACAGAGCCCTCTTATACCAATTTCTCTGGCGTCTTGAGAACATCATGATAACATTCATATATAGGATTGCATCCCAGCCAAGGGAATATGCTCACTCACAATTGGGTCAAAGTTCAAGGTACATTTATGCTAATGATATTTGAACCTTTTGACATTGGAATAAAATCATTTAAGAAATTGATTTATTTTTGTTTATGACAATTTCAACAGACCATAGCTCATTATTTTCTGCAAGAATTTAAAATTTTCTGACATTTTGAGTTTTTTGAAAAACATTTAAAACATTTCACACCTGACAATTTGTTGATGACCTTCAGACTATTCTCCACAAAGGTTATCAAAACGATTTTTAAAATATATTTTAAACTGTTCACCTGAAACACACAAACAAATTTGACAGCAGAGCCACAAAGAAGGATGTAATGTCATGTCTTATCCAAGCTTGATAGCACAACCTGGGAATCTCAATTGGGTCAGCAAGAAATAAGTTTTGAATTGTGTTGTTTTTTTTGGCTGACTCTGCAAGGTTTTGCATGATATTCTCCCATTATTCCCCCCTCAGGCTTGCTCAATGGGGATAAATACCAACACACTACATAAACAGCTATTATTCTTGATTTACTAATTTTTTAATAATACTTTGGTACAACTGTTTTTATGCTTATGTTCTGTAAAGCTGCTTTGATACATTGTCCATTTTAGATATTTAGCAGTGTTCATCCATGTTAACAAATTTGACAGTGAAGGTGGAAAACAGGAATTCAGTTCTTATTTTGAAACATATGAGTTGAAAAAAAAACATAACTGACACTTAGCCATCAAAACAAGTTTGTTGACTCATGACAAGTCAAAAAATTTAAGATCTGGTATCTAGAATATTAAGAAAAAGAGAATATTTAGCTGATACTTTATGTTAAAACACATTCTACATTCTACTTTATGTAGGAATAATACATTTTTTCATCAACACTATCATTTCTATTTATTTATGTATTTTATAATTGTTTGGAACCGAGGCACAATCAGACTTGGCAGTGGTATTTTCTGAAATAAAAACCAAAGGTTCTTGTCATGATGGGATAACTAATTGACTGGAGGGAATAGCCATCTCCTCTGTCTCCAGGTTCTGGTTTGTTTTTTTCAGTTTACTGGAAAGGAAACTGTTATTAGGGCAACGTTGAAGAAGACGATTAATCACGAGGGCTTCGGTTTTACTCAGATTTATCTACCAGCATCCTGCAGAAATGTCAGGTGTTCAGCTCAGCGGTGAAGATTATGGTCTCTCACGCCATGTACCATGGATTCGCATACCCTGCCTGACGATCTGAACTTGGCTAAAGCTTTTCTGGATTCTGTGGACATATAATCTACATTCGCAATTATTTGGAGGATTATCTTTTTTTTTCCCTGAACCCACCAGATATGACTTGATACTGTTTTGGAAGGGGATTTAGATGCTGTATGCTTAGATTTGCTTAATTTCTCCTGTGGTTTTTATTTATTTATTTATTATTTATTTTTTTTTTACACTGTGGGTTCAATCATTTATATCACGGTTTTATGTTATAGATTTTTAGTTTACGTCGAAGAGCAGGGGTGTAACTGTAATACACAAGGACATCCCATTCAGTTTGGATTATGCCCTCAAACAAAGCACCGGGGCTGGATGCGTTCCCGCTTGAATTTAAGAAATTTTGGCAGGATATAAGCCCAATCTTAATGCATGCATGAAATAATCTTTCAGACTTGAACTCAGTGCCTGATTCTTGGTCTTCTGCCATTATCAGCCTTATTTTGAAAAAAGACAAAGGCCCTCATCTGATATGGTATATTTTCAGGGTATAATATTAATTTAAATAAATCTCAGGCCCTGTACTTGCATGCCCCATTGGAAGCCATTCTTGGCTCTCATTTTCATTGGCTCCCTCTGGTTTTCAATACTTGGGAATAAATGTTACACCTGACTTGTGCGATTTAATTGAAGCTAATTACACCCCAATAATTTCTAAAATTAGCCATCTGATTGGTCAAATCTCCACATCTCATTTATTGGCAGGATTAATGTAAAAAGGATGAATATCCCCCTAGGATAAATTTTTTATTTCAAAGTTTGTCCTACAATTTGACTGCTGTTTTCTTTAAAAAGTTAAATTCCATCATATCAAAATTAAAATTTTCTGTTTTATTGAAACCCAGAAAATTAGGAGCGGCCTCACTCCCTAACTTTCAGTTATATTTTTGGACTTGCCCGGTAAAAAATATGATAAACTGGTTTCCTTATAGAATGGACTCATGGTGGGTGGGGATTGAGTCTAAGAGATCTCTTCCAAATTCATTATGCGCCTTACCATTTATGTATAGTGTACATAAACTTAAATCAGTGCCTGGAAGGATGTTTTAAAGTATCTAAATATCCCATATATTACCGCTTAACTGATTATCCGCTTAACCCTGACCTACCCCCTGATATTTAGAATATTGGCTTTTGATCATGGAGAATAAGGGGAATTGTGGAGCTGGACCAGCTATTTGATAATGGTAGTCTGAAATCATTTCAGTCACTAAAATAGGAATTTGATTTACATAATAAATAAATAATGAATCACTTTTAAAGGATGGCAGAATACGTATAGATCTTTCTCTAATAGAAAACAATTATCCTCTTTAACCTCTCTCAAAAGGAAGATTTCTATTCTCTATACCACATTATCTAATGTTGGCCCCTCCTCTTTTGACTCTCTGAAAGTGATATGGTAGAAAGATTTCAATACTAATTTCAGTGCTGAAGAGTGGCTGCCTGTGTCTTTTTTAGACATACCTCGATATTGAGCCACGAGCAAAATTTTAAGTTCATTTATAGGATGTATTTAACAACAGTTTGTATCCACAAGATCTTTCTTAATGTCTTCCAACTGTGTTTCAAGTGCAAGTCTGATGTACTGTTATACATGTATTCTGGGACTGTGACATGATCAGGACATACTGGAAAGAGATACATAAAATGGTTCAGAAGATCATTTGTAAACCTTTTGCTTCATCACCGCTTGTCTATCTCTTGAATTGTAAAACTGAATTATGCCTCAGCCATGGTCTAGAATATGTGTTACATCTTTGTACCCATTTAGCTAGAAAATCTATACTTTTGTTGTGGTCCACTACTCATTTTTCTTCTGCTAATATGTGGCTGAATCAGGTTGCTTTTTTTTTAACCTTTGGAAAAATTGACTTGTGTTTTGCACCAGAGATCTGATGCTTTCTGCTGTGTGTGGTCCCCTCCTTGGAATGTTTTGAGAACATTGACTGATTGTCTTTACTTTGCGACTTCTGTTTAATTTAGTGCTGCTACCCTTCACTGAACTCTTGATCTGTCAGCTGATAGATGACTGTTTGACAGATAATTGTAAATGCTGCAATGGGATACCTGTACCACTCTTGTAAAAAAATAATAATAATAATTTCCATCTAAATTAGCATGGTATATCAGCATTCAAACTAATTCTAGACACCTTAGCCACAAACAGGCTATTTCCCTCCTGCCTACCCTATGACAGACAACATTTTGCCCAAAAAACTCTTAAGACTCACATTCACTTGCCCTTGTTCATGAGCTAAAACAAATTCTTCACATTCTGGTTTCATAAAACTTCTTGTATCCTTATTCAAGGCTCCGGCAGGGTCGGGCTCTGTCCACAGGTAGGCAGAAAATATTATAATATATAATTTTTTTAACAACTTTTAACAAGACCCTGTGACCCAACAGCTACACTCACAAGAGAAGTCATGCCCTCCCAGAGGGTATTTATAAGGCTTCCATTCCAACCAAAAGTAAACCTTTACTTTTTACTTTAAATCTTTTACATAATTGCAATTGGTAGGTGGCTGAAAACTCACCCACAAATCTTTCCTCTAATTCCACTCACTATGTGCACCACAACTCCTGGTTTGCTTCAAACCAAAACATCATCAGTCCTCAGTCATTTTACAGTTAATTCTAAAGTTACTACTATTAAATGCTAATGAATTGTAAATACAGTTTTCATTACCAAATGCTTGCAAGTGGTCACAAGGTTTAATTTGTAGTTCCTTCTCTCCATATTTTCCAAAGCATCACAATTATTTACATTTAGGTCATTTGGCAGACACCCTTATCCAGAGTGACGTACAAAAGTGCTTTTAAATCTGTCATTCTTCAGTATGTTGAACCTCTAATTATCACCACTAATTGTTCACTAGACAATGTCTGCATCCTCTGTTTGCTTTTTTATTCAAATTTTATAAATGCATATATACATAAATACATACATACCTACTTATTTTGGGGGAAAGAAAGAAAGAAAACAGAAAACCCACACACAAGCACAAGTTTAGTGTAAAATATAATAGAGCTATAGAATCCAAAACATATAAAGATTATTCTAAAAATTAAAGCAGGTAAATCCAAAAGAAAAAAAATCTAGAAACTTTACTGTAGAGACAAAGAGAGATTCATGAGACCAGGGAATACAAAAGGTAACAAAGTATTTAGTGTTTGCAACACAAATGGAATCACAAAGTGCACACTAAATATGCTGAAGGTAACAAGCAGTAGCATGTTTCTAATATATCTGTGTGTGTAGTTTCTACAAGTGAGTGTCCATATCTGTCCAGCAGCAGCATGAGAGATCTATATTGCCCATTGGGCAATTTGATGTCAAAATGAAAATGACATCAAATTGACGGCTAGAACTTGACGTCAATTTAACATCCACATATTGAGGTCTTATTCTGCATACCAAAATAATGACAAAAAGTAATACATTTAAGAAATATTTTATTTAACAGGCTTCAATTCAAAAATACAAATATACTGTACTAATATGTTGTTATAATACATACTACATACTTTATGATTTGGACATTGATATGGATAAATTAAGATTCTGAATCTGAACTCAGATCAATTGTTGTTTGGCCCTTTTGGCGTCCAATACCCCCATATCTGTCAGGAGCCGATCGGAGCTAGTTCTTGACATGTTCAGCCTCTGATGATGCTGGATCTGACTGCTGTATAGCACCTAAATAAAGAAGGCGCAAAAATATGTTTATATGACGACAGACTCGCTGAGGCCCTGATCTGTCGGCAGAACTCTTTCCAAAACCGGGAGATAAACTGAGGACCCCTGTCAAAGACCATGTTGACCGGAAGACCATGAATCCGGAACACATGGTCAATCATGGCCTGGGCAGTCTCCTTGGCAGTGGGGAATTTGGGGAGAGGGATGAAATGGGCCGCCTTGGAGAAGCGGTCTACCACCGTCAGGATGACAGTGTTGCCCCCCGAGGGGGGAAGCCCGGTGACGAAATCAAGAGCCAGGTGTGACCAGGGGCGGGAGGGGATGGGCAGGGGTTGGAGCAGACCAACAGGAGGCTGATTCGAGCTCTTACTGTTCAGATAGAGCAGGCCAACACGAACTGTCTGACGTTGGCCCTCATGGCGGGCCACCAGAATCGCTGGCGGATGGCAGCCAGCGACTGTCGAACCCCTAGGTGGCAGGCCAGTTTGGAAGCGTGACCCCACTGGAGGACCTCGGGCCTAAGGGCAGCTGGCATGAACAGGGCACTGTCTGGGCACCCCCTTGGCACCTCTCCGTCTCGGCCGGCGGCCCTGACCCGGTCCTCGATGCCCCAAGAGAGGGCCCCAATCACCATACCCTCCAGGATGATGGTCTCGGCCGGGCGGGGGCCCCCCGGGACCTCGAAGATACGAGACAGGGCATCAGGTTTAATGTTCTTGGCACCGGGCCTGTAAGACAGGGAGAAGTTAAAACGTCCAAAGAAGAGTGCCCAGCGGGCCTGTTGGGCATTAAGCCTCCTGGCTGAACGGATGTATTCAAGATTTTTATGATCAGTCCAGACCAGGAATGGTTGCGCCGCCCCCTCCAACCAGTGGCGCCACTCACTCAAAGCCAACCTGACAGACAACAGCTCCCGGTTGCCGACATCATAGTTGCGTTCAGTGGGACTCAGATGGTGGGAGAAGAAGGCACAAGGATGCATCTTCCCATCCCTGGGGGACCGCTGGGACAGGACCGCGCCAACCCCGACCTCGGAGGCGTCCACCTCGACAACAAACTGTAGTTCAGGATCTGGAAAAGTAAGCACAGGGGCAGAGGTGAAACGGGACTTGAGTTCATCAAAGGCCCCCTGGGCTACAGGATTCCACCTGAACTGGACCTTGGAGGAGGTGAGAGCCGTGAGCGGAGCAGCAACCTGACTGAAGTTCCTGATGAATCACCGGTAAAAGTTGGCGAAGCCCAGGAACTGCTGCAAGGCTCTTCTGGAGTTGGGGACCGGCCACTCGGCGATGGCCCTTACTTTAGCGGGGTCTGGGCCAACTCCCCCAGCTGAGATGACATGCCCGAGAAACGCAACCGAGTCGGAGTGGAACTCGCACTTCTCCGCCTTGACAAAGAGTCGATTCTCGAGGAGCCGCTGGAGCACTTGGCGGACGTGGCGAGTGTGTACCTGCAAGGAAGGGGAAAAGATGAGAATGTCGTCCAGGTACACAAAGACAAACTTATTAATCATGTCTCTCAGCACGTCATTAACCAAGGCCTGGAAAACCGCTGGAGCGTTGGTCAGACCAAAGGGAAGGACCAAGTACTCAAAGTGTCCCGTGGGGGTGTTAAACGCGGTCTTCCACTCATCTCCCTCTCAGATGCGCACAAGGTGTTAGGTGTTGAGGAGGTCCAGTTTAGTGAAGACCTTGGCGGCCTGCAGTAACTCAAAAGCAGAAGACATAAGTGGTAAGGGGTACCTGTTCTTTACCGTTATGTCATTGAGTTCCCTGTAATCGATACAGGGTCGCAGGGAGCCATCCTTCTTTTTGACAAAGAAGAACCCAGCGCCAGCGGGGGAGGAAGAGGGACGGATGAGCCCGGCTCGGAGGGACTCTTGAAGGTACTTATCCATGGCCTCTTCTTCAGGGATGGTCAAGGAGTACAGATGACCCTTGGGTGGAGAAGTGCCTGGCAGGAGGTTGATGGCACAATCATAGGGCCGGTGGGGAGGTAGAGAGGCGGCCTGGGACTTGGAGAAAACATGCCGCAGATCGTGGTACTCCACTGGAACCCCAGTCAGATCCGCCGCCCATTCCTGCAACACAGGGGAAGAAACAGAAACAGGAAAACGAGCAGCACCCAGACAAGAATTATAACAGGACGGACTCCAGGCCAACACAGAATTGCCCACCCAATCCAAGTGAAGGTTGTGCTCCTTCAGCCACGGGTGCCCCAGGATAACTGGGACCTCCAGGGAATTCATCAACAGCAGCACAAGGCTCTCACAGTGGTTGCCGGACACAACAAGACTTACAGGGGGGGGGCAGTGAGTGATGGTGAAGAGAGGGTGGCCCTCCAGGGAGCGGGCCCGGACCAGAGCAGGGAGCGTTACTAGGGGAATACTCCAGCGGCGGGCAAGGGCGACGTCCAGGAAGTTGCCCTAGGCGCCGGAGTCAAGGAGGACCTGGACGAGGTGGGTGGCCCCCAGGTAGGAGAGGGAGGCCCGTAGCAGGGTGCGGGAGCCTGAAGAGGAGAGGAGGCAGCCCACCAGTGTTCCTCTGCCTACTGGTGGGCCCTGGCTTTTAACGGGCACAGGATGGCATGATGACCAGGCTTCCCACAGTGCAAACATAGCCCCTGGACAAGGCAGTCGCGCCTCTGCTGAGGGGTCAGGTGGAGGCGGCCCAGCTGCATGGGTTCGGGCTCAGCAGCAAGAGGAGTCGGTGGCGTTGGAGGATGGTGCTCCGTGGGCCTGGGAGAAGCACGGCGTCGGGCGGCATGCTAGGCGGAGGGCGAGGTCCATGAGACCTTCCAGTGTGCTGGGTATCTCGTGCACAACGATCTCCTCCTGGAGGGCCTCCTCCAGCCCCTCCAGGTAACGGGCGCGGAGAGCCTGCTCGTTCCAGCTGCACATAGCGGACAGGGTACGGAACTGGACAGTGTAGTCTGTGACGGACAGGTCCCCCTGCTGAAAACGGGACAACCGTAGGGCCGCCATCTCTCCCCGTGCTGAGCGAACAGGTGGAGCATCTCCTCCTGGAAGGCCTCGAATTGGGAACAGAAGGGAGCCTGGGCCTCCCACACCGCCGTGCCCCACTCCCGAGCCTTGCCCGTGAGCAGGGTGATGACATATGCCACCTTGGCCTCCTCGGTGGCATAGCAGCGAGGTTGCAGGGCAAAGACCAGGGAGCACTGAGTGAGAAAGGCCCTGCAGGCCGCGGGGTCCCCAAAAACAAACAAAACAAAAACAAACTAGACATGGTCTGGGCTGATCAGACCGGGGTCGTGACACACCCTGCCTCAAATCTCCACTAAACATGAGAGTAGCCTCCAAGATCTCACTATGGTAAGTGTATTGAATGTCAAGCATTGTGGTGGAGAGGTGATGATTTGCACTTGCTTTGAAGCCGCTGGACCTGGGAAACCTGTAGTCATGCAGACACTGATAAAAGCCAAGAGTCAAGTCAAGAAGCTTTTATTGTAATTTCAACCATACATATACATACATATATATATACATACACACACACATTACACAGTGAAATGAGACAATGTTTCTCCAGGACCATGATGCTACACAAAAACAGTAAACAAAAAGACAGGGCTACATAAAACAAAAATATAGCTAAGGACAAAGCTAAGTGAGTCCTAGCCACATAAAGTGCGTCTGTGCAACATGGTGCAATCAGAGCAATACAGTTGACAAAAAGACAAAAGTGCAGACAAGACAGTACAGACATTACAAGACATACATCAGACAATACACAAAGGCAGCGCCAACCAGTTGAAACATACTGTATATATACAGAACAAGTAAATAAATACTAGCAGCAGTATAAATGAAGTGAGGTATTGAGTTGTGCAATATACATTATACAGTGTATACAGTGTGCAAAAGACATCATGTATACAATTGAGATGGTTGGAGCTGCAGACATGGATGTATGTTGGAAGAGTGCGTATTGGTATGGATCAGTGCAGTTCACACAGTTGAGTGTGTGTGTGTGTGTGTGTGTGTGTGTGCTTGTTACAGTTCAGATCAGTTATTTAGGAGTCTGATGACTTGGTGGAAAGAAGCTGTTACAGAGTCTGGTTGTGAAGGCCCAAATGCTTTGGTATCCTTTTCCTGATGGCAGGAGTGTGAAGAATGTGTGTGAGGGGTGTGTGGGGTCATCTACAATCCTATGGGCTTTGCAGATGCAGCAAGTTGTGTAAATGTCCGTGATAGAGGGGAGAGAGACCCCAGTGATCTTCTCAAAAAACGTAAATAACACCATACTGGATCCAGAGAGGCCTCTGCATGCTACTGCTGCGCCGCCATCTTGCTATCTCCACTTTATAATAGAATGTTCCTAAGACAAATCTTTTCCCCACCTGGTTTCTGAATGTTGTTTTACTTTTGGAGTACAAATGACTTATAATTTGGTGATTAAAAACAGAATTGATGTAGAGTATTTCTGTCCTTGATTCTAAAATCTTTCTGCTTACCTATGCTGTTATCAATTTAAAATGTTTTAGCTAATTTGTCATGTGTTGCTTGTGAAAATCACTTGCTCACTGCTCACATTGTTTTGAGCTTGCTCTTAAGGTTTAAATATATTTTGTTTTAGTTTTTGGAAGCGGTAGCAGTAAGGAGTCATGTTAAATGTTGTTTCTATGTATCCAGGTAATCCCAAAGGACTACAAGACAATGACAGCCTTGGCTAAGGCTATTTCTAAGAATGTGCTGTTCGTCCATTTGGATGACAATGAGCGGAGGTAAGATCTTGTGTTATGAAACTGTATGTATTAATATGTATAACAGCTCGACCTGCACATCACCCTTCCCCTTGCCACAGGGAACCCAAACCTGAAATCTGAACAATTCAAGGACATTTAAACAACACTCACACTATCCTCAGTGCTATCACCATTTCTGCTGAACACTGAGCCTGAGCGACATACAAAAGTGTTTTTGAGTCTTTGAATACGGTTTTCTCGCGGTCACAACTGCATAACCAGGGGATTCATTTTAGTTATATTTATATATAATTATTTATAATTATAACATGTCAAGTCTGTCTTGAACTTATCTGTTCACTGTTGGAGATGAGTATAATCTAAAATTCTCATATCCTCCAGATCTACTCCTATACCTAAGAAAAAAATCACAAAATGCTTGACTAAACATGTGTTTTCAGCCTAGACCTAAACAGTCCCAGACAGGTACTGTATAAAAAAGAAGGCCTTTGTAAAAAGAAAGTTCTGCCCCTGCTGTAATCTTCACTAATTGAGGTACCTTCACATAACATTCTATCTTGATATAAACACACAAACCCCTCTCTGCATCGTACCAGATGTTCTAGACTACTAGTCTACTCTGAAGTTCAGTAGCCCAGTTAGCCGAATGGCCACATTTTCATAAAAATAAAAAATGTAACAGTCCCTAAATTTTAGGTACTGTAAAGTCATGCAACCCAGTTTGTTGTTTAATGAGTCAACAGACTTGACAGAAGCATGAATTTTAATTAATTTGATCATTCCCCTCCCTCAAATGGGTCAGTCTGATCACCTCTCTTTTTTCATGTTACCCTAATACACACCACTCATCAAATGTGTGAAACCACCATTGAAGATAGTGAAAGTATGGCCAGAGAGGGGTATTTTCAAATTCAAATTTTATTTGTCACATACACAATCACACTGTTGTAATATGGTAATTTGCCAATAGGTGTCACTGTTGTATTAATGACATCAGGGGTTGCTGCAGTTCCTTGTTAACCTGTTTTTCTTCTTCTCTTGCTGGTGTGTTAATAAAAACCTTGTGCAAAACTTCACCAGGTTATGGGTCCAGGTCTTCACTAAAAGGTTTTTTGTTTTATTAAAACACTTTTTTGTGTGTGATATAAACAATGATGTGGAACTCACAATTGAGGATAGACTGTTTATTGAAAAGCTGAGCGGATCAGATAACTGGGCACTGTGGAAATTTCAAATGGAACATTTGTTGAAAGTAAAAGGACTATGGGGAATGGTTATGGAGACTGACGACTTGCCAGAGGGAGCAAATGCACAGACAAGAACAGAATTCGAAAAACGGAAAGAAAAAGCATTCTCTGTGGTGGTGCTGAATGTGAGTACACTGCAGTTGTATCTGATGATAAGCTGTAAGACCCCTAAAGAAGCGACTGGGCACACCACAAAAATAAAGGAGCTTAAAAATCTAGCGATTGTAGTCGATCTTCCTGCAGACAAAGGATTTCCCTTCTGTGAAGCCTGCATGGAGGGCAAGATGTCTAGGAAGCCTCATAAGCCCGTGGGAAAAATCCATTCCAAATGCAAACTACAGTTGGTTCATAGTGATGTCTGAGTCTATAGGTGGGTCCAAGTATTTTGTGACCTTTATTGATGACTATTCTAGATGCTGCAAGGTATACTCCATGAAGCAGAAGAGTTGAAGTTCTTAACAAGTTCAAGGAGTTTGTGAAAACATTCTCCAATGAATGCGGACAGAAAGTGACAAGGCTAAGAACGGACAATGGTAGGGAATACACATCCAAAGAATTTCAAGAATACTTAAAGACTCAAGGTATTCATCATGTGACAACTGTACCTCACACACCTCAGCAAAATGGTGTTGCAGAAAGAAAGAACATCTGTTCTGAAGCAGGAAACGCCCTATCAGAAATGGTACGACAAACAGCCAAGTGTGAGACACATGAAAGTGTTTGGGTGCGTAGCTTATGCACATGTTCCAGATGTAGAAAGAAGAAAACTGGACAAGAAGGCTGTGAAGCTCGGCTTTGTGGGATATTCCAACAATGCAAAGGGTTACCGCTTATTCGATGAAGAAAAAAAGGAGGATTCTAATTTGTCGGGATGTGATCTTCAACGAGTCAGACTTTGACTTGAAACAAGAAGTGGACATTTCTTGTACAGAGGACGAGATCATGAAAACTGCTGAGGAAACATCGGTCGATGTTATGGTCAATGAAACTGCTACAGAGGGTGGAATAATCAGAAAAAAGATATGGTTATGATGAGTTTGCTGACCTAGTGACTGTCAACCATTTTGCTAGTGTCTGTCATGTTGAACCAAGCACACTGACAGAGGCAATGATGAGTCCTAACACAAAGGAATGGCAGGAGGCGGTTGACATGGAATATGAGTCACTGATGGAAAATGAGACATGGGATTTAGTGCAACTACCAAAAGATCGAAAAGCCATAGGGTCAAGATGGGTGTTCAAAGTTAAGCATCAGAATGACGGACAAGTGGAGAGATACAAGTGCAGACTTGTAGCTAAAGGATACTCACAGAAGTATGGTACTAACTATGATGAAACTTTTTCACCTGTGGTAAGATTCAGATCAATTCGGACGTCCAGAATAATCTACATGTGCATCAGATGGATGTAGTAACTGCATTTTTAAATGGACATCTGGATGAGGAAATCTACATGGAGCAACCAGAAGGATTCATCAGACCAGGAGAGGAACATCTGGTATGCAGACTGAAAAAATCAATATACGGGCTTAAGCAGTTTCCTCGCTGCTGGAGCACAAATTTCATGAAGAACACTGGTTTCAAACAAAGTACATCGGATCCATGTGTGTTCGTGAAATCTCAACAAACGCTAGAGATATTGGCTGTATATGTTGATGACCTAATCCTGATAACAGAATCGATGGAAAGTATGAAAGATCTGAAACTTGCTCCGAAGAAGCACTACAAGATGAAGGAAATGGGAAATCTGTCCTATATCTTGGGTATTTCTGTTATCCAAGACAAGGAGAAAATCAGAAGCATTACATCAACGCCATTCTTAAAAAATATGGAATGCATGATGCCAATCCTGTTGCAACTCCAACAGATGCAAATGTGAAGCTTAAAAAGAATGACAGTGTAAGCGAGCCTGTGAACACAAGTGCTTATCAGTCCATGGTAGGCAGCCTACTATATGCGGCAATGGCCACACGACCTGACGTAGCACAAGCAGTGAGTGTTGTATCAAAGTTCAATGCAAATCCAAGTGCTGTGCATCTGACAGCAGTGAAGAATTCTACGGTACTTAAAGGGTACTGTAGCGAATTTAAGGCTCAAAGGTAACAGGGTTCGAACATCTATTTAATTCTCCACCAATAAATGTAAAGAAATTGGCTCAAGATATAGAGTTCGAATTAATTTTGCAT
>JAOTRN010000025.1:6864777-6880062 GCA_028566695.1 Bagroides melapterus | reverse complement strand
GTTCAGTCTGCAACATAATTCCTAAGACAAAAGATTGAATCAATGTCCCTCTTAATGTCTATTGTGATTACTGCCCTGGACTTCGTGCAGCGCTGCTCAGACAGATCGGCATGCGATATCATAGTACCGCGAGAGAGAGAGAGAGAGAGAGAGAGCGCCGAATGTTCCGTGTGCTTTGAAGTGCTCTCGCGGTAGTATGATGTAAAACACCAATTGGTCTGCACAGCCGCGTACGATCGAAATCACCTCGCTCACAAGAGGAACCGGAAGCAGCCAGCCACTCATTTTTACGCGCTCAATGGACATGAAATTTAAACTGAAAAAGTGTGTACATACGGCGAAGAATAGGTGAAAAATCCGACCTAAAATGAAGAGTAGGTGGCGGTAATACTCTAAGGGAGTATGTGGCCATTTAACTGGAAGAAGAAGAAATTTAGACTGCTGTTTTACTACACACTGAACTGCTGTCTCGTTGGATTGGATTTTATCGCATGGACTCTGAAATTTTACTACATCAAGGTAAGTAAATGTTTTTTAAAAGAAATCTCAATTTGTTCATTCGTAGCCTTTCAGTGGTTGGTTTTTATTTGATTTATGCTAGATTTATGCAGTTATTCACAGTTCTAATTTACAGTGCTAATGGAAAACCGGAGAGCAAAGCAAAGAGAGCAACGTGAGTGGAAAAAACGCGCAGATGGGCGGCTAGAATTTTTTCTACTACTGTTGTACGTTGGGACACAAGTTTGTTAGTTCTACGCATTTCACACGTAAGTATAATTCACCTAATGACACGTATGACTGTTTGTCATATTACCTTTATTATTAAATGTTTGTCTGTTTGTTTGAAACTTCGATCTATTTGATTTGCTTTCAGAAAACATGTATCATATTGTGAACTTTGTTGATGCCCAAAAAGTGGAAGTTGTGCCTGCAGTTTGTTTTTGGCCTCTCTTTAAGGGTGAAAGAATTCAGAGGGCAACTAGGTGTTTGGAGCAACCTAAGGAGTCTTAGTCTGCGTATAAAGTTAAAATTATGTATACTGCAGGTATGTATAAATCATTTTTGTATATAATGCATTCAATTCAAAGGGGTTCATAGACAAACAACTTTTCAAATTTCAATTCTGTGTTTGATAGAAAACTATTGTGCAGCACATCGGAAGCTGCCGCTTGCTGAGCAGCAGACTGATCTCCAGTCTGAGACAGACCCTGAGGCCCAGTGGCCAACAAAACACAAAATGAATTAAGATGTGCATATTATATAATTTTACACAATACATTATATATAACTTCTCTGAAAAGTGATCTTGCGAAAACAGGTATGGCCATTTCCCTACTGCCTAGTGAAATCGGCTACATTTCTATTTATAATTACTGTTATTATTACATTTTGTGTCTAAAGCAAACAGGTCTAAAGAGTAAATTTGATTAATTTCTTGATATTGTATCTAGTGTAATTACTAATCCTTGTTCAGAAGTATTCAAGGATTAAAAGTGCTTTTAAAAACTGTTTCAGATACTCGAACTTGGAGTGCTGGGTGGTGTGGACTTGAAGGACACAATCTGGAGAGTAATGAAGCAGGCGATTAAAAATGACTGCTAAATCTATAAACTGGAGAGGTGTAAATGGAAAAAAAGCCATTCCAAAGTTTGGAGCTTAAAAGTGTTGTTATTGGTAAGTGCTTTAGTTTTAGAACTTTTTTCAGTGGCTTATGACCCCATTTATTAAAATTTTTACTTAAATGTAATTTTTCTAACTCTGTATCTGTATGCTCATTCTAGAGGCTGTAAGAAGAAATCGTGTTTGTGCCCAAGTAACTGAGTTGGAGGTTGAGAGTCATTAGACCTTGATTTTATTTTGCTGGTGATCGTGAGGGCAGCAGAAAAGGAACACCACCGCTGCAAAATGTTTTTGTGTAATTTTTTTTTACCTTGTTGGTTTCTTTAATTTATTACACTGCCCATGTACATTTTCTTTGATTTGTGGTTTTGATTTATTTACCACTATCCATTTACATTTTTGGTTTGTTTCTACATTATTACTTTTTATTGCCATGTTTATTATTTAAAACTTGCTTTTATTTTTGTTGTCTTTATTACTGTCCATTTATACTTTTTGTTTGAGGTTTACCATTTACATTTTTGATTGTTTTCTTTGACTTGCATTACATATTGCTGGGGTAAATACAGAGGATAAATGTTTGTATATGTGCTGTTTTTTTTTTTTTTTTGTGCAAAATGAGAAGTACAGGGCATGAAATCAGTAAAGAGTGCTAACCTCTGCTTCTGTCCTGTATGTTTACTCATGTGTAATGTACAAATGGTAACAAACATACCATTTGTACAAACGTAAATATGGCAAAACCCAACTCTAACACATGATTTAGATTTATATCCTCTATAATCTACTAAATGTGCTAATAATATCATTGTCAGCAACTCTCTCCCATATGGAATCGGAGAAAGTGTACAAATATGCTATTTATATTGTTTGTATTATTTTGATTAATAAAAGTTGTATATTTTTATATTTGTCAGTGACATTCAGCATCTGTACTGCTGTACATCTAACATTAGATCTTTCCTTTTAATAAAAGAATACTCAAAATGTTTGCTCATTATTAACAGAAAACCTTCGAAAATAAACCTGTACCATGACAAACTTGCTTTAATAATGGCATGATCTAGGCTAAATGAATTATATTTATAATTATAAAAAAATGCATTAAAAAGTTAGCTAAAATGTGGTTTTCGCTTTTGTGCTATAAATTTTAAATGTTTTATGGTGGGAAAAAAACCCAGATTGGCTAAGAAATTAATGAAATACAATATACTGAAAATAAGTAAGTGAGTGGTTATGGATATACCAAATGTCTGAACAGGAGGTATGTTGCAAAGACTGAAATGCGACTTTGAAGTCAGTTACACTTGCAATGGTGGGACTTAAAACCCCCCAGTTCGGTGCTGGCGAAACCAGTTGTTAAATAACTCTTCAATAAATTACACTACACTACACCTGAATGAAAGGTGAGAAGAGAACGACTCATCAAACACATTCTAAAACTACCCACTTTTAACCAACTAAACATACATTATTAGAATACTTACAATACAGATTACTTTTAAGAGTATATATCAGATAGGCTGAGGCTTCTGCTTAGTATTACTTCTGTAACACCAGCTACATGGGACATAATAAATTAGTGAATTCTTAAATGGTCATAAATTCATAAAATCTTAATGGCCACATCTGTAACTGATGCTTTTCACTGTAACTTGGTTATAGAGTAACACGTTTATATCCTTGAATATGGGATTGATATGTGGTTTTTAAACTTTTTAATTTAACTTTGTTGTTATATCAGGCATATGCACTCGCTTCAGACTTGCAGAATAATTATCTGTATGAGTCCCTGTGACAACACACTTGCTCTAATGATTAAATAATCTCTTTAACATGTCCTTTATTTGGCATTAACTGCATTTTTCTTTTATATTATAAATGTTAGTTTCACTGTGGTTAAATACTAAAGGCATAAACTTTCCCTTTGCGCCTCCTGGCAAAAATTCCGCAAACTGGTTTCACATGTTGATGCTTTTTAACTTCTGGACTTCCAATATATCAATCTGAAAAAGCACTTTGTGCTTTGCTTCTTTTAAGAAATAAATATATCACAAATAAATCACTTGGCAATAAATAAATAATATATTTTTGTTTTATCTTTCTTTGTCTTTCACCAGGTATATGTGAATGGTGAATGGGTGACCAGTATTGGAGAGGGTGGCAGTTTTGGGGAGCTAGCTCTGATATATGGAACTCCACGTGCTGCCACTGTTAAAGCTAAGACTGATCTCAAGCTTTGGGGTATAGACCGTGACAGCTACCGGCGAATTCTTATGGTACATCATAACACACATAATACATTTCAAATCTAAGGAATTTTCTCCAGTTAATGGAACACTCAAATGGCCTAGGTCTTGGTTTGTTCACATATGTGAAACTCCCCCATCTCCCTCCACTACCTAACTGTGCTGGGAGCGTAAACATGAAAGGGTGAGAGGAGCTTTTCATTCAGCTTAGACTTGTCCAGGGGAACATTGTTGTTATCATTATGTGGAAAATCCTCCCTTTCAGTTAGACAGGGAGGAAGGATACTCACCCACCCACACGCATTTGGAAAAACAATTAGGAGACCTTTGGACATTAGGCCTCTTGCTGACCACCAAGAATAATCTGTAGCTCTTCTCTCTCCAGGGCAGCACACTGAGAAAGAGGAAGATGTATGAAGAGTTCCTGAGTAAGGTGTCAATCCTTGGTGAGCAGTGCTCATGGATAACAGAACACACACATTCAATTATGTAGGGCCATTTTCTCCTAGTATATGAATATGGAAAGATAATAAAATTTAAAAAATAAACTACGCAAAACAAACCGGTTATAAACTATACATTTTAAACATTTATTTCCAGGGAAAAACAAACAAACAAAATGAAAGAGTATGTGAGAGACATGTGGACAAAATTGTTGGTACCTTTTCCATTAAAGAAAAAACCCACAATGGTCATTGAAAATACTTGAAACTGACAAAAGTAAAAACTTTCTGAAAATTGACAAATGAAAATCAGACATTGCTAGTTGGCCTAGAATAAATGATGGTACGCCTAGAAAAGATGGAAAATTATTTGACCATAGGGACATGTTAAACTAAAGTGTGTCCTGTCATTAACATCACAGATGTCTTCAAACTTATAAAGAGTCAGTCTGCCTATGTAAAGGGTGAAAAGTAGTCACTGTGCTGTTTGGTATCATGGTATGCACCACACTGAACATGGACCACAGAAAGATAAGGAGAAATTTGTCTCAAGAGATAAGAAGGAAACTTATCGACAAGCATGTTAAAGATGAAGGCTATAAGACCATCCCCAAGTAGCTTGATGTTCCTGTGAATTATTCAGAAGTGGATGTGGCTGCTAGAGGAAAATTGATGACAAATTGAAGAGACATACGGATATGAATGGCAACCAAAGAGCCCAGAACAACTTCCAAAGAGATTAGAGGTGAACTTCAAGGTCAATTTACATGTGTCAGATCTCATCATCCTTCGCTGTTTGAAATGGACTTAGTGGAAGACAACTTAGGAGGACTCTACTGTTGTCTTGAATCTGTCGGGCTACAATGAAATTTGAAGACTATCAAGACATTCTGGAAACGAAATGTGCTGCCCAGTGTCCGAAAGTTTAGTCTCATTTGCAGATCATGGGTCTTCCAACAGGATAATGACCCAAAACACACAACTAAAAACACCCAAGAACTAAGAACAAAACATTGGTCTATCTTGAAGTGGCCTTCTATGAGCCCTGATATAAATCCTATTGAGCATCTATGGAGAGAGCTTGCAGTCTGGAGGCACACTTCAAGCCTGAGACAGTTGGAGCAGTTTGCTCATGAGGAGTGTGACGACAAAAATACCTGTCGACAGGTGCAAAAGTCTCATTGAGAGTTACAGAAATTGCTTGATTGCAGTGATTGTCTCAAAACATTGTACAATATAATATTAAGGAGAGCATGATTTTGCTTTATTTTTTAATGCTTTTCTTGAACCTCAATTCAAAAGCAGTGTCTGATTTTAATTATAAAATTTTCAGTAAAATTTTCTTTATTAGTACTTTCAGTTTCAAGTTAGTACAGTGGCTTTGCTGCATCTGGCACAGGGTGTCTTGAAACTGTAAGATAAGAAGCTGATGGCAGCCTTGGAACAATGGTCTCTAGTACTTTCTTTGTGTTTGTTTATTTTCTGTATGTTTGGTTACCGTAATCCAACACTAGAGAAGAACACTTTGGACCACTTTTCTTCTCCAGATTCTGGTTCAAAAACATCCCGATTCATTTTTTATCATCCTTGGAGACTTTAATGTCAAATCTAACCCACAAACTACCTAAATACAGGTGAGATATTATCTTGTCACAGCAGTGAAAATAACACATTGGATAATTGCTACAAGTCCTCAAGAATGCATACAGATGTTACTCAACCAGAATGTGCATTTCGTTGATGTGTATTTGCTAAAGTTTACCGCTATGTGGCAGTCTATTCATAGATTTTCACTCAGCGTGAGCTACTGTGTCAAGCTCTAGAGTTAAGAGATTCAGGGGTAAAAAGATAAACTCTACAATATCAAAGTTAAAAGAATGTCCACTAATACTGTATTCACTTTGAATATTTTTCAATATTGTATCAAAAAAAAAGTTTAGGGACAGTTATTTTAAGTTACTGCTGGGTGCATACATAGGTTAAATGTTTGTGTTCATCTTGTGTTTTTGTGCAAAATGAGAAATACAGCGAGTGAGATCAGTAAAGAGTGCTTGTGTAAAATCTCCATGAATGTCCTGTGTGTTTACTCGTGTAATGCGCTGTACTGTGCGTACAAATTGCAAAACCCAACTCTAAATACATGATTTAGCTTTATTTCCTTTCAAATTGACCGAATAAGTTTTATATCATCTATCATCTATCCCTCATATGGAATCGGAGTATGCTATTTGTATTATTTGTATTAATAAAATTTGTATATTTTTATATTTTTCAATGACATTCATCATCTGTACTGCTTATTGTGATCTTCAGTATTCGGTCTTTCCGTTCCTTTTAACAAATGTTTAGGTTGAGTTTCATTATTATTTTAATAAAAGCACATATTAAACGAAGAAACTAACGTTTATTAACAAGCATTTTCTTGCACTTTTGCCTCTGCCATAGTCCTGACACGCCAGTTGTTTTCGGAATGGGAAATGCAAAGACCGGAGCTCTCAAGGCTCACAAATGGTTGGACTCTGCAAACTGCCCATTCATGTTCTTTGTTCACCCTGCATACATTTCACACTTCTGCTGTGCTTTGAACGATCAGCTTTGATTGTGTTTGTCATGAGTGGGGGAGAGGAGAGATTCTCTGGGTTTTTTTGTGCGGTTTACAAATGTCAAAACCAAATGAATGATTATAGCAATAAAATACACAAGGCTATTATGGTCAATCATTTTGTTTGTCAAAGTTTGCATGTTTGGTTCTGAAATGTCTTCTCAAATTGTCAATTCATTACAGCAATACACTCGCTGCATTTCAAACACAGCTTTCGGTAAAGCAGACAGAAACCGATATTTTCCTGTTAATTCCTTTGCCCCATACAATATCAGCTGATCACCAGCTTTCTGACAGGAAGGAAACAACAGGTGAGGCTGGGAGGTGTTACTCAGCATTAATCAACACTGGTGCTCCTCAGGGATGTGTCCTCTGCCCACTGCTATTCTCCCTGTATACCAATGACTACATATCCAAGTCAGACTCAGCCGTCAGACTCCTGAATTTTCAGATGACACTACGCTCATTGAACACATCCAAGACCTGGAGATGAACATGCTCAAAACTGTGGACTTGACAGTGGACTTCAGGAGACAGCCTTCAACAGTACTCCCCATCACAATGTCCAACAACCCTGTGTCCAACCATGGAGCCCTTCAAGTTTCTGGGAACTACCATTTCCCACAAACTGAAATGGGATTCCAACATCAACTCCATCCTCAAAAGGCCCAGCAGAGAATATATTTTCTGCGCCAACTGAGGAAGTATGGTCTGCCACAGGAGCTGCTGATACAGTGCAAATGTATACTGCAGTCATTGAATCTGTCCTGTGTACATCCATCACTGTCTGGTTTGGAGCAGCCACAAAAACAGGACAGGAACAGACTGCAGAAAACAATAAAAACTGCTGAAAGTATCATTGGAGCTCCCCTGACACATCTCAATGACTTGTTCTACAAGAAACAAGAAATGGGCAGGAAAAATCTCTTCAGACCCCTCACACCCAGGACATGACCTCTTTCAACTTCTGGCAGGTGCTACAGAACTGCTGCTATTATATTTAGTTTTGAGTCCTGTATTTTACACATGCACCACAGAACATTCAATACGTTCACCAGTCTGCACTAATTTTGTGTATTGTCTTTTGTGTTTTGACACAAGTGTTTTGTCTTCTGTCTCGAACTGTTTGCACCAGGTTGCACAGATGCACGTAATGTAGCTAGGACTAACCTAGTTTAAGTCCTTAACTTTGTGTTGTTATATGTAGCTTGTGTTTTGTCTTTTGTTCTATGTAGCACCATGGTCCTGGAGAAACGTGTCAATTTACTGTGTACTGCATAAGCTATATATGGTTGAAATGACAATAAAGCTTCTTGACCTAACTTGATTTGACACCAAAACTTTGTGACTTTGAGCAAAAATAGTAGCTCACAGCTCCACAGCACTTAATTCCATGTTGTCTAGTGTTCATATTGCCATGTGTGTTTAGTTTAAATTTAAATCATTATATTATTCATTACATTTTAGAAGTTTAAAGAGTATATATTTCTTTCATGTTTGTTTCACATACTATTTTAGAATCTCTAGAGAAGTGGGAAAGGCTGACAGTGGCTGATGCTTTGGAGCCTGTACAGTTTGAAGATGGTGAAAAAATTGTCGTACAAGGAGAACCAGGGGATGACTTCTTCATCATCACAGAGGTGTGTGTATGTCTGAGTGTGAGTCTATTAATCAGGTCACCTTGCCCTTTTATTGAATGTTTATTGTTGCTTCATATTATAGCATGGGTTTGTCATTGATGGGTCCATGTGGTGGTTTTCTTAGTGCTTTCGCACAATGCACACCCTTGGACATAGTGTACATAGTGGCCACTGCACATTTGAGAGCCTCTGCCATCTCTATGGTGGTGCTGGAACCTCTGAGTTCAACTGCCTTGTGCTCATCCTGCAGCAGAGCCTGTAGGAAGTGATCCATGACCAGACTTCCCACCACCTCGTTGACCATGAGTTTCTCCAGCTTGAGACAGTATTTCACGGATCTCAGAAGTGTTTCTCTGGGCCCATGTGTTGAAGATAGAAGATTTGGCAAAGTGCACCATAATCTCACCTTTAAGAGTGTTAGTCGGCGGCCTCCTGAGTGCATAGTAAGTCAGTTGGGCCTCCCCTTCCTCTGACATTCTTCCCTTGTGGTGATCTGTTACAAGGTCTGGAGGTATGCTTTCAAATTGTCATCACTGACATCATTGCATCTCGGCAGATGTCAGGGAGAAGGGAAACGGCAGCTTAAGGAGAGCTACTTAAGAACCACTAGTTCTGCATTAGCTACATGTAGGCTTTTGTCCAGCTCCTGAGACACCGCCGCTAGAGGCTAGTCCCCAAAAGATGCTTAAGCCTTTGGTCCATCATTGTGGTGGTATGGGGTGGATCTTTGTTCATGCCTTTATTCTCCACCACTGTAGCTACAGAACACAGACACACCGAAGACTGAGACTGTGAGATAGTGAAGCATGTGCACACACTACTAGGCAGGGGGACACCACACTCTCAGACATTTGCTATTTGTCTAAGTGCACCGCATCCAACTAGAACTGAGTGGATTCCATCTGTTCCTGAAATTGTGAGAGTTGATCTCATTTCCAGTGCAAAATTATTATATTAGCATATGCTGCCTATTTCTGTAGCTCTGGCCCATAGGTATGCATCATAAATTATAGACTGAATTCTAGCTGTTCAGGAATCTCTAATGAATGAAAGTACTTTGTACATTGATGTTGTATACTTTCAAACAAGCATTTCTTTCCTCATAGCATTGATGGTATACAGACATATACATGACGTTTTTTAAAACAACTCCTTTGTACTTAAGAAGGTGAAGTAGGAAGCGAGTTGCAATTGTGACCATAGTGTTTAAGAGGTCTGTATTGAGATATAGGACATCAAAATTTTCACAATTCGGCTGGCAAAACTTTTTTGAATTAATTAACATTAATCTATGATAGAACCTTCTGTAAGATAAAATGCTAATGCTAGATAATAAATATAATTTAATAAGGAGAAACTCTACATTTTATTTAGCTTTTTTAGCATCTCTAAGTTTTCACTTATACTGTAAAGCAAATTCTATTAGAAATATTCTATTCTATTAGAAAACTTAAATACCTCTGAACATACAGTAGTTTCAATTTCAGCTTATTAAGCACATTTCATCTAGCTAATATCAGTGTTATTCAAGGCTGTGTATGTTATGTTTATCCTATGTTCATCTCGATTGATGACTGGATGGAAGATAGACCCTTATAAACAAATTTTATCTGTGAGTTTGGGCATTAAAATTACACAGAAAACTTACAGTTAACAAAATAAACAAATAATAAACACAAGTTTCTTCACAATTAAAAATGGCATATACAACTTTATAATTGTGAGGCTACAATAGGTACCTGTGATTCTGAATCACAGATAAGTACTAGAGATCTGTATCATTTAAAACTTGAATAATGTCAGCAAAAGGGTTCAGTGGCATAATTTCTAAATGATACCAATATTTAATGCAAATTCAACTAGACTCCTGAAGGGATGCTGTGGTATTTTGGACCACAACATTAGCAGCAGATCCATTTAGTCCTGGAATTTGCAAGGAACTGTCCACATGCGACCAGGCCACAAGAGACCAGGCCACCTACTTCCACTGGTCTGGTTCTGATGCTCATGTACCCATTGTATGTGCTTTGAGTTATGGACAGGGCTCAGCATGGGCACTCTGACTGGTCTGTGGCAACACAAACCAATACACAGCAAGCTGTGATGCACTGTGCATTCTGACAGCTCTTTTGTGACAGTTAAGTGCTAGTCTTTGCTCCCCATGTGCATCAGTGTGTCTTGGGCACCGTTCAACCCTGCCGTGGTTGTCCTTCAGTGGACAAGTTTGGTAGGTTGTATCCATTGGGATACCTTATAAAAATTGCTGCTTTGGTGATGCTCTGACCCAGCTGTATAGCCATCAATATTTAGCTCTTGTCAAAGAGATTCTGCCCGTTATGCGTTTAACACATCAACTTTGACTGTTTACTTGCATAATATTTCCTACCCCTTGACAGGTTTTGTGCTGTTTATTACATTAGCACAGACTTGTGAAGCATTGCGGCAGTGCTACTTGATAATCTTTATCAGACACTGCCTATAATCTGGTGGATAAGAAAACAGAATTAAAAGAAGTCTACATGAACAACAAAAAGATATGTGCAAAAAGCAGCAATTGAAAAACAGTATTGTTTAATATAAAGCTTCAACCAAAGCTGCATTCAAAATTTAGTTTATTGTTGTCTATATCTGGCTGTCTATATCTGGAAAAAGAGCCTTTTAATATACAGTATAATCATAACTATAGGGGGCATTGTGTTGTTTGTGGGGCCATGGGGCAGTGGGTCATGGGGACACAGTGGACCTGGGCCGTGAGACAGAATGGCCCTGGAACTGTGGTGGACCTGGGCCATGGAGCACAGGAGGACCTGGGCCATGGAGCATTGGGTCCTGGAGCTTGGGCGGACCTGTCTTTCTGCTGGATCCATAGTTTGGTCAGTTGTTCTGTAACTTTTGTGGTCATGGATAGGAGAGAGAGGGGATCCAAGTGCAGATGAAGGTTTTAATCAACAAAACATAGGACATGTAAATCCACACATGGAGAGGCAAGACACTGGCAAAGGAAATGGCAAACCGAGAAACAAATAACCGACAAAGGACAAGGCAGACACTGGGGTTTAAATACACAAGGGAACCAATCACAGGGGAGAACAAATTAACATAACAAGGAACAGGTGGGACAGGGAAGCCAGACACACAAGGCAACAAACGGATATCAAAATAAGAGACAACATGGAACATATACAACAAAGAAGTCCAGTAGAGGGGGTGCTGGCAAGGAATAGTCCCAAGATCATAACAGGCATAAGGGGCATAATATATGGTATAATACATCCAGACATCTGTTCTCTATTTGTTTTCCGATGTGATGCACCTCTCTCTTTCTGCCTTTCACTTTCCTTAGGGGACAGCATCTGTCCTGCAGCGCAGATCTGACAATGAGGAGTATGTAGAGGTGGGCCGCCTTGGACCCTCTGACTACTTTGGTGAGTTCCAATACAGCCAAAACAGATCTGGCAGATGACAGAAAGCCTAAAAGAGTGGTGGCTGTACAAAAGCAAAGAGGGCAACAATGTTTTAGTAGGTTGTTCAACAAGCATGTGTAGGTATGACAGTCAGTGTTTACAGGAAAGTAATAATATTTAATTATTGGAAAGTATTAGAAGGGCAGTGAAGATTCTTTTGTTTTTGCTATACAGTCAACTACAGTAATAGAAACACAAGCTCAATCCTGAGATCAAGAGATGAATATGAGACACTAGATCAGAATTTCATCTTTCATTTCCTTGATTAAAACAATTTAGAACATACAGTCCACCCATTTGGTGGAAACAGGTGTGGCTCCTGTTGATGAAAACCAGTACCCACAATGACCCCTTGCTTATAAGAACAATGCTCTAAATATCTACTCTTAGAGTCCTGAATTTCATTTGTTCAAGGTAATTTCAAACTGCAATTACTAACTGAATACCAGACAGCTATCTATGGGAGAAACAGAAGTAATGAGAATTCTGAATTAATAATCTTGGTGCCAGATAAAACAGAGGTCCATGCCTGTCCAGAGTGTTCTTGCATTGGTCTGAGCTGTTTTGGTGAAATACAGAGGACCAACATCATATATAAGATATTGTTAATCTTCAGTCATTATCAGGCATTGTATAAAAGGTAAAAAGAATATAACTCATTTAATGTTTCTTTCTGCAGGTGAGATAGCGTTGCTCTTGAACAGGCCACGTGCAGCCACCGTGGTGGCCAGAGGTCCACTGAAGTGTGTGAAGCTGGATAGACCACGCTTTGAGCGTGTTTTAGGGCCCTGCTCTGAAATTTTGAAGAGAAACATCCAGAGATACAACAGCTTCATCTCCCTCACTGTCTGAGACACAGTACACAAGGCCTCCAGAATTATTCAAGATAATTCAGTTTATATGTATTTAAAGAGTTTCAGCCTTTTCCTCTGTGAATCTTCTATGTAACCAGGCTTTGTTTTCTTTCTTTCTTTCTTCTTAGTTTTTTAAATATGAGATGGATGTGACAGATATGGCCTGAATGATGGTCTGCAGGCTGTAGGCTTTATTCAACATTTATTTTTTGTATTTTTTATTTCTCTTATTTCATTTCTACTCATGCAATGTGGACGTATTAATTATGAGCCATTAAGAGGTGGCTCAGTAAGGAGGTGTACATTTTACATTCTCTTGCATGCAGTTTCATTTGAAGTGAAAATAGCAATTTTAAGAGCAAGTGGATATATAATATGGATATATATTTTAATTGTATATTACCTTTTTCCTTAGGGTTTTGTTTCTTGCACCACATGATGTGTAAATTAATTGGTCTGTGTTTGTGTCTGAAAACCCGAGCTGTTCACTACTAGAATTTTCTCTTAAGAAAATCCCCTACAGATTAGGTTTTCTATTGTGTTGTTCTATTGTTAAAATATGTTTTTCTTCTTGAATGTTGTTTGTTGTATAGTACCATTATTTTGATGAGACATTTTAAAGTTAATAAAGACAAACCTCTGAATATCTACACATTTGTCTTTGGCATTTCTAGCTTTCAAAATACCGATTAAGTGGTTGATGAACAAATAGCAATATGTACAGTGCATATTACTGTTACGGACTGCCGGGTGCATGTGTGTCACTTACCTGGAGAACACATGACACCAGGATGCACTATGGGAAGAAGGCAAGCCAGTGGTGGCAGTGTGATGCTCTTGTTCTTCTGGGGAAGCTTGGATCCTGCCGTCCCTGTGGATGTTTTTTGACACCTACGACTTATCTAAGCATTGTTGCAGACTATGTACACCCTTTCATGTAAATTGTATTTCCTGTGGCTGTGGCCAGTTTCAGCAGGATAAAGCCACAAAGCAAAAATGGTTCAGGAATACTTTGAGGAGCACAACAACAAGTTTGAGGTGTTAATTTGGCCTCCAGATTCCCCAGATCTTAATCCAATTGAGGATCTGTGGGATGTGCTGTACAAACAAGTCCAATCCATGAAAGACCTTTAGAGATTTTAGAGTGAAATAGAAAATAAGGAAAGAAAGAAAGAATTTCTTGGATGGGTTAGAACAATGGAAAGCCTTCTATCCTTCTATTGAATGGTCAAATTTGTTTTATCACATAAATGCCTACAGAAGCTGCTTACATCAAGTTATTGTTGCTAAAACTGATTCTGCATGTTAATGGATTATAGTGTGCATTTTTCCCCCCACCGGATGTCATTTGCTTGTTTAGAAAAGGATGAATAATTAGTGTTAAGTCAGAAATTACTCTGACCTATTAGTTATATTTTAACCAACACAGTGGTTAAGTCACAGTTTAGGTTGAGAATCAAGAACCAGATAGTTCTCCATGTAAATTGTTTTGAGTCCATATTAAAAAAAGAACACAATAATCCACTAACAGTGATATAGATATATAATCAATAAAAGGTAGGCAGAGTACATAGATATAATAACGACAACACAGTAATCCACTGGCAATAGTATTGGATGTATAATCTTCAAATCCAGCATTTATAAATAAATGTGATTGGCTATCAGAACACAATAATGGACAGGCTGCAAAAATAGAAAAGAGTCTGATACACAAGGAAAAAAGGACGCATGGTACAGAGTTCCTTGTTCCAATAGCCCAAAGAAAGGGGAAAATCCAAAAGCAAAGTCCATAAAACCAAGGAGCAGGCTTAGACAGGCTTAAGGCAGGACAGCTGAAAGTTGAAAAGAGAAGAATCCTGTGGAGTTTAAGATGCACACCCACTGGGTTGAACACCTTAGAAATAGAGAAGTGACCCAACAAACTGCGGGGCAAGCTTGGGGCAGAACACATTAAGAGACAAGTCTCTGGTGGAAAGCCAAACCCTCTGACCAGTTCGATAGTTATAAGCAGGTCGATGCTTATAGCCCTTTTTACGACCCTTTTCTTCGAGTACATTGACAGCCTTTGACCAGAGTGTGGGTGGAGGGAACTGATGCCTCCAGTTCCTGGGTAGAGAATAGTAGGAGGCTGGTAGCCATAGGCAGCTTGAAATAGTGACAGGGTGATGATGGCTGATGGCAGGGAGTTTTGGCATTACTCGATCCATAGTACTTTAGTTGACCACAATGTGGGGTCATCCGTGGACATTAGTCTGAGGATAGAGGTGCAGCAGCTAACAACCTGGTGCAGAGCCAACAACCTGTCTCTGAACGTCGACAAGACTAAAGAGATGGTTGTTGACTTCAGGAGAGCACAGAGTGACCATTCTCCACTGTCCATCGACGGATCCTCTGTGGAGATCGTCAAGAG
>JAOTRN010000025.1:6816017-6864677 GCA_028566695.1 Bagroides melapterus | reverse complement strand
GTTGAATCTAATCTAATCTAATCTAATCTAATCTAATCTAATCTAATCTAATCTAATCTAATCTAATCTAATCTAATATGCTAGCACCCCTTGGCTAGCAGTAAAGTTACAGTTCCAACGAGGGTATTCAAGCAACTGAACCACTCTTGCTTGACCCAGGAGCTGGCTGTGCTGGTGTTTACAAAAGAAGCTCTTGCCCAGACCACACTGACAGGGAAATCTGGAAAAGGGGCCCCTACACAGCTGGATGTTGTCAAAGTGCAGGCCATAACAGGTAATTTTTGAGTTATATTTTGTCTACTTACAAACAGGGTTTCTGCAGGGTCTTAATATTTCGCTGAAATGTTGTTTTCTGGGTCTCAAATAATTTTAAAAAGGTCTTAATTTTCCTACATTCATGTAACACTACTCTACCTCTTTCATGCACACTGAAATGCTCTCGCAACGCTTTAATTGTTTTCCTTTTTTGATTCTGTGGTGTTGCTCACTTAGGTCTATTTTTACTAAACTATATATTCATAATCATATTACCTGATCATAATCAATTATTAAACTAAATTATTAAATTATTAGTAACAGCCCAAGATCTGTTAAAACATTTCAAAATTTTGTGATTTCTGTTGAATAAAAGACTATTTTCATTCTTGTGGACCCTCATTTCGGTAGAAAATATATACCGGTAGAAAATACATTTTTGATTTTTGAAGATTAAAGTTCTTAAAAACTCATGAACAAATATACACTGGCCTATAGAAAATTGGACTTCATTGTTGGGATATTGATTATTTTTAAATATGGTTGTACATTTTAAATACAGTTAATTACTGCTCCTCATTGATCTTAGAAACACTTGACCGGGGAAAGTGTTGTAGTTCAATGGGTACATTAATCAAACCCTTTGGGTTGTTCACACAATGCTTTACCTTCAGTACTGAGCTAGAAACAGAAAGCTTCAACAGCTTGTGTTAATGATCACATGAAATTACAGTCCCCAAATTGTTTGTTTGTGACTGTTCATGAGAGTGCTATACTGTTTAGATATCTATTGTCTTTTCTGTTGACAGATGATGTTATGCTGGAGTTTCCTCAGACAATAGCTTCTGATGTGTGAGCAGTTATCAGACAAAAGTGCAATAATGAGTAGTTCAGCCAGAAGAAGGATCTTAATGTGTAATTATGTCTTTCTGAACATGTTTCTGTGTAGTGGGTTGGTATGGTCATTGTTCACATTTTTTCAATGTTATCCTATAACAAGTTAAATTCATTCTGTGGAAATTGTAAGTTTAAATAAAGACTGTTGAACTTGTTAATAAAATATGTATTGTTATTAATGATCTTACTTCACCACAGTCAGCTAGGTAGTTTAATATTTTAATATTTGTAACATATTAAATATATTATTGTGTAAGATTATGTATTATGTTAAAAATATACTTTAATGTACTTACAGCATAAATAAAACACACTTTAATTTTACTAATGAAGCACATAATTAGTCCCTACACAGGCACATGCTTAAAGTGTACTAAGCATACTTAAAGTAGTTCCACTTTAGCACAAGAAAGTAAACTAAATACACTTGAAATTGTGCTTTATTACAATTAAAGTAAAACAAATATATTTAGTACATAAATAGTATTCTCAAAATAGCACTCTTTAAGTGTCAGATCATCAGTCTGACAGCAAGTACACAGAAGTGTACCAACATTTAATATAAACATTTAAGATAAATATCGGTACAAATATCCTCAAATATACATACATGTCTACAGGACCACCAAAACAAACTGTTTACATGCCATTTTTCCACACTAGTTTGTATTATGTTTCACAGATGCACTTTATGTAGCTAGGACTAACTTAGTTAAGCCACTAGCTCTGTGTTGTTCTATGTAGCTCTGTCTTTTGTTTTAATGTTGGCTTTTGAAGAATACAAGCCGATTATAACCAATAAAAGCATTACGGAGTAGTCAGCGAAGGAAAGAGAGTTGGCTTGGCAAAGAATAAACGACAGAGTAAATGCGTGAGTTTATTAATTTATAAATATGGTACACTCTGCCCTTTTATTATAATGCAAAATTGGACATTGGTCATTTAGATCATGTTGTATATCTAGTAAAGCATTTACTTTTCTAGGCTCAATTTCTTAACATTACGGTAATCATGTATCCTGACTACTAATGTATCGGCCTCCTGCTTTTAAGGTGTAATCCTTCTGGAGCTAGAAGAACTTTGCCCCAAGTCAAAATGAAACACAAAGAAAGGCAATATTTGAATAAACTGTTACTGGAGTCATGTATTAAACTTATTTTTTATATAAAGAGTATTCTTTTTGTCCTGTGTAGCCAATAAAAAGAATGCTGAGGCTCATCTAACCAGTGGTGGGCCTCCCCTACCCCAGCTGAGGAGTTGGCTCTGTCTCATTCCAGAGGGCATCAGACTCCACCTCGCACAACACTTACTTACTGAAATGTAGGATTAACACAGTAGTACATAATGCCTTTAAGTAAACAGTCAATGCTGTCACTCACATGGACTTAAGTCATTGTTTCACTTGTACATTTTCCAGGCTTATTATATTTTACTGCATATGCTGGATATTATAATCTTATTCTAGTGCTTTTTGTTTTAGAATATATATAGAGAGAATCTTATTGGTTTTATTTTTGTGCAGTTGCTGATGGACACGTTGTATTATTGGACCCTCCAGAAACCGCACAGTCTGTCATAGTTGTAAGTGAATAATGTCAGGTACCTCTAGTTGATTTTAGATCTTTTATTTTTAGACAAAGTATGCTTGCATATTTTCACATTAGAATTAGAAAATTCAGGGACACCCAAAGAGGTATGATGCATACCATATAATGCATGTCGCTTTTTAACATAGAGTAACATATTGTCATTGTCCTTTAAGAGAATATGGCTGGTTCACATGCAGATGAAGGTCCATCTACCACAACACATAATCTTAGCAGTGTAAGAATTGGCCTGCACGTGTCCTTGTTTAAATATGTTAATGGTATCAAAGTTTTTATTAATCTTTTTATTCTGCCTTCCTCATTGCCTGCAAAGGAGCTGTATAAATCTATCTTCAAAGGCAAATTAGAAATTGTGACATGTAGATGGACCTGATACAGCTTCAAATAGAGGAGAAAAGGCTGGCCATTAAAAAGGGCAAACTTGAAATAGAAATACTGGAGCATCACCTTAAGCTATTAACTGTATGTGAACATTAATCTGTTACTTGTTGTATAGTAAATAAAGCAATTAATACAAATCTGTTTTATTTCAGGAAATAAAGAAGTGAACTAAAATAAAGTATGAACTTAAAATTGAGAATTTATATTAAATGATTTTCACAAATCATGTCTCTTATCACTCTGCCATCTCTGTGGTCTGCTGGATTTATTGGGTCTCCTCTAGGACATCATCAAGAGAGGGGGGTTGGCTCTCTCCTCTCATTGTCACATGTTGTGAAGGACAACACAAGCCACTATAATGTCACATGCCCTCTCTGGACTGACCCTGAGTCCACTCAACCATGTCTTTAGGATGCCTATCAACTCCACCTTGGCCTGTGTCCTGCTGTGAGCTAGGTTGAATCGTGTCTTCGGCCCAGGCTCAGGTTCAGCGTAGGGTGTCATCATGTAAGGCAGACAAGGATACCCTCTGTCTCCCAGGAAGTAACCATAGAAGTGTCCTATAATGATTGAAGATCCTGGCCATTTGGCCTAACATATTACATAGTTAGGTGGGAGCAGTAATGAGTTTAATGATTTTAACACCAAAAGATTAAGGACTGCAAATTCAATTGTTTCCTGCACTTTGATGCTGTGGACAGATTTCCTATTAATATAGTCTCCATTTACTGAAGGGGCTTTAATAGGAATGTTGGTGCCATTAATGCACTCAATAACATTTGGGAACCCTGGAAATAAAAGTTGTTATTAAAAAATGAAGTGTGTGAATTCAGTAAAGCTATGTATCTAATATGTCTGGATAATAGGGAACTGTACAAAAGTGTGCAGAAAACTCTTTAGTGCAAGGCACACTGTACGAACAGCTCTACACAGTTTCTTTTCATATCTGCTCCGCATCACCCACATTATAGAGAATAGACTCCCCATTGTGAAGAAATGAAGGGCAGTGTACAGAATGTGTTCTGCGGTAAGCAGCTGCCCAGCGGTTTGTCACGTTGGATATGTGAGGTTTCAAAAGCATCGTTAAATAAATCTTTTGAAAAACGGTAAGGCTCTTTTAAATATTCGTTTGGAAATTAAAGCACATCGATACGTGTCCTTATTACCCTCTCACGGTGAAAAAAAACCTTGTATAATCTGTGCTTCCTCGTCCACTCTCCGTCTCTGAAACAAACTTACCCTGAACATAACCTGCTCCGGAGCAGGTTATCTTCAGAGAGCAAGTTGCTATGGTTACTTAAACTGAACTCTGATTTTGGAACCGAAAGCTGAGGTTATCCGCTAACTTACTCTCAAACATATCCGGGTATGTCACATAACCTGCTTTCTGGAACAGACCCCTGGAGAAACATTGTCTCATTTCACTGTGTACTGCATAAGCTATATATGGCTGAAATGACAATAAAAGCTTCTTGACTTGACCTGACTTGACTTTTTTTGGGACATTCGGGCACTTCGGTGTTCCTTTCTTCTGCCATGTGTTTGTTGTTGTTTTCCTGTTCACATGTCTGCCCCTTCCTTGTTCTGCACACCTGTTCCTAATGTGTCTCATCATGTGTTTTTATTTAAGCCTGAGCGGAATCCCTGTCTTTGCTTTGTCTTTGTCCAGCATGTCTTGTCTGTTTGAGTTTTTGTTTCTTTTCTCTCCAGTTATTTCCTTGTGTTTCCCGATCTTGTTTTTGTGTAATAAATCGTGCTTAGTGATATCCCTGCATTTGGGTCTGGATTCCGCCAGACACAGACCCAGCAGGATAGCATCAGCCAGGATCTCTGTGGTGTGGGAGCAGTTGCCCTGGACTCTTTTTTTTCTTCTTTGTTCTTTATTTTTTCCCTCCCTCCCTTTTCGGACATGGTTGAGGTTGCGGCTCGGCTGAGGTCATCGCTCAGCCCTTCAGCTCAGCTGTGCCCATTCTCACGGGCCTTTCAGCTCAGCTGCGGATGTCGCTCGGCCCTTCTGCTCAGCTGAGGTCTTTGCTCGGCCCTTCTGCTTGGCTGCGGATGCCGCTCCGCTCCCTCTGCCTGCCTTGCTGTGTTCCTTACTTCCCCCACCTGCCTGTGTACAGTGTTCCCCCTGTACACCATAAGCATTTGTAACTAAGACTGTTTTTATTGATTAAATTGTTGAAAGCAAATTAAAAATATTTACAATTTATTGATTGCGACTAAATGTAGTCCATGATTTTTAGTCCACTGTTTTGTACAGACAAGGAACAAAACCAATCTGAATGCTATAAACTACTCTTCACCCTCCCGAGGTTGCTGAGAGAGCTTCATGGGGCACAACACTTCAGACGAGGTAAAATGGCACCAGACATAGTAACTAATGCACATTTCTCGTTTGTTTTTTGTGTCTGTCATTCCAGGTTATAAAGATATCATTTCCAATCTCAAGTTGCTTATTCTGTGTGGCCTAAACCTGGACTGTGTTGTAATAATATCTACTCGATTCATTATATAAAGCAGGCCATTCAAACAGTTTAAAGATTTATGCACATTCTGTTTATATACTTGTCCACAAACAACATGCATAATTCTGTTTCCATCTGTCATGTTGCAGGGATGCATGCAAATCCAGGTAAACAAAAGCTTCATTTAAAAAGATTGAAGAGAAAGACAGTAATTATATTGGGAGTGATCTAGTTGCTGGTGCCCCTATGAGCTGTCAGTTTGCAAAACATCTAACAGCCAGTGTAATGCTGGATTATAACATTAGCTCTTTCCCTTTGGTTCAAAATTTCTTTTGATTAATTATCAATGACTAACAAGAAATTTAATAAGGAAATTTAAATTACTCCAGTGTGCTGTGTTAAAATAAGCACAGCATGAGACATTTCCATATTTGCATTTGCCTTTCTCAGCCTGCATAACAAAAATAAAAAATAAAACAAACTCAAACAACAGAGCAGTATACATCGTATGGGAAAAGGTTTGTAGATAACTGGCTATCACACCCTGATCTCAAAACCATTGAACAGCATTCGGATAAGTGTAAGGCCTTATCTGCAACAAGAGACTAAATCTATGGGATGGGATGTTCAATAAATGTGGATGTGATTAGCCAGGTGTCCAAATATATTTACAGCTTGATTTCAACTTGTTACTATTAAATATTTGCTATTTCATAGCATTCACCCTGATTGTGATATTTAATAAGGTCAAAAGCAGGGCATGGTGGCTTAATGGTTAGCATGTTTGCCTTGCACCTCCGGGTCTCGGGGTTTGATTATTGCCAATGCCTTATGTGCATGGTGATTACATGTTCCCCATGTGCTTGGTGGGGTTTCCTCCCCTCATTCAAATGCTCTGAAGCTGGGATAGCATACTGGTCCCCATTGACCCTGTGTCTAAAACAGTCAAAACCAATAATCTGTATTCCTTCCTATATAAATAGAATTGGGCATAAATGCATTTAGTTATGCATGCCCAGAATACACGTGGCCAAATGCAAAATTTAGAATGCTTAGTCTTTCAATCCTTCTCAGTTAACTTCTCAACCATTTGTGTGAGCATGTATCTTTTTTTTTTAAATGATTATATGTTTATCACACATATAAGTTACTGAAAATGCAACAATCATTTCAGAAAAATGATCCAAATGAGATATTTGGACAATTGGCATGTCAACTCACTTCTAGATTAAATGCCAGATAGAAATGTCTTTTTCTTGAAGCCACTGTGCCATCTAGTGAATTTTCGATGCATACCAGATCTCAGACAATGGGTAGAAATAGCTCCAACTAAACAGTTAAGTTCAAAGAGGTGAAAAAGACTAATAATAATGCCAAATAATAATGAAGGGATAAAAAAAGAAGAAACTGATGAAGAATTTCTGAGATGCTTGTACTTCAAGCAGATTTAAATGGTTTTATACCGTTGTCCAGACCTACACTTACACAAGATCCCTTGGATCTTTTTGGTCCAACATGCATTGTAAATTGTGCATGAAATCCTTTAGAATAAATTAAGTTTATTATGCTACATTTATGTTTCTTTTAACTCCAGAATAATACATATTATTACATATTGGCTTTTTTGTTGAAAGAGGGTGTTTTTATTTCATAATGCTCTTTTTCAAGAAGACATTTCAAGAAGACAAAAAAGAGCATTATGAAATAAATGTACTCTTTTAAATTACAAGAAAACTGCTGAAATAAGAATTTTAATGTGATAATATTGCGATGAGTTTAATCTAGTCCAGTGTATTTATTTGTTTGGGTTATTTATTACTGACTCATCCATATGCTCATTTTACAATTATGTCATAGATATAGCCTATATACACCTATTTATTTAATTTGATTATATTAATTTTTATCAGGTGGGCTCCAGCTGAGTTTTGAGTTTAGCATTTTCTAATAAATTTGCAGACATTTCTAAAAATTTGTTTTGTATGGATTATTGTGTTTAGATTCATAGTCAATTGAATCCAATCTTAAAAACCCTATAATACAATAAAACGTACAAAATGTGGAGTGGTATGAATACTTTCTGCATATAGACTTTCTGATAGAAATCTTAGGACACTTTTTGAATTTTCAAATTCTAATAATCCAGCAGATCATACCCAATTTATTGACTGTTTATTTACCTGTGAAAGACAATAGTTCACATCATATTTTGAAGAAACATGGCTTACAGCGATGATGCCACCATAGCCAGTTTGTGTAACAGTAACATTGGTACCGCCTCGGTGTTTGACTTGAGAAAAAAAAACTCAGGGGTGTACTGTTCTTTCACTTAGGCGGAGTTAGCTTTCAGGTGTACGCGTATTGACAATACGACAGAATTCTTCTCGTTTTGTGGCAGTTTCAACAAGTAGAACATTATAACAATCTGTGAGAAATCGACTGGTCAGCTAGATATTTACTACTGCCGCCATTCAAGAGGACTATTTTGGGAGGGGGCGGGGCCACCTGCGTTAACGTGAGAACAAAAATATCCTATTAACTACACTTTACTCAGGTTTAGTTTAATATTATTTATCTCGACTTTTGTTACGGGGAAAGAATGAAGAAATCATCTTCGGGTGAGTTCGCATTAATTACACTTATTAATTTATACATTCGGCCGTTTCAGAATCTCTTTATACATCTATTGCCTTCAAAAGCATAACATGATGAAGCCATTTTTATCAAAGATGAAGTCATCTTTTGACTTAAAAACGGCTTGTAACTTACTTATCACCTCTACAGACACTTGATTTTGGCGATATACATGATTTGGTGTGCAGAGGTTATGTTACATGAGAATCACAAAAAAAATGTTATATTTTATTACTGCAACTCCAGGGACACTGACAGGCAGGAGCTAATATTTATCTTTATTTATATATAAAAATAAAGTAAAAATAAAGTTTGTAATCGTTCTTATCTAATGTACTTTTACCTACAGGGTGTGTCAGGAAACCCTACAAACCCCTAGGTGGCATGTTCCTGTGCTACAGCACAGCATTGAGAAACATCTGAGCTGGAAATTTCGACATGGCTCTGTTTTTAGATAAATAAAGTGACATTTTCTAATACGCGTGAGGGCTAAGAGGCCCATGCAAACTGATACAATACACATGATTTTAAAGACACATTCATATAATTCAGCTTGTACTGTGACTTCAACATAAGTCAAACAATCAAACATCTGGCGGTGCTTCAACAATGTCTTGGTGTATTGTTTGGTATGCCTTCTTTCTCACTGCTTAATTGTTGATGTTTACTATTCATACTGGGATGGTTACATGATGGCCTTAAATTGAGAAAGGCTGCATGCTTTGTCCTCTGTAATCTACACAGCTATATAACTCCTCAGTACACTTTGTGTACACACTTATTTGACTGGAATGTAGAACTTCTTAAGGTTAGCCAAAGTCATTGATACAGCACACCCAACTAGTCTCGCACACATGTTGGATCATGCAGTGATCCCCCCCCCCCTTCTCTCTCTCTCTCTCTCTCTCTTACTCACTCTTTTCAACACCCAAACCCATTTATTTAAATGTACTCAAGATACAGACTCAGCAATAATGGTAAATGAGTAACATATAATATCAGTGCTACATATGTGCCTATTATTCTCCAGATATCACATATCTTGCATACTGTATATTGTATTTAACATTACAGGTAATGAGTGACCGAACTAAAATCAGTTGAATAGTAGTATTTACTCAAAATTGAGTGTGATTTAAACTTATTTGCCACAAAGTTTTGAATCAGTCAGGGATTCCACATACTCAACAGGAAGGGAATCATTATAGAAGGATGAATGAATGTCTTTGTTAATCCCTTTCCTGGAGGATTGCCCACCAGAAAGTAATCTTTGCTCCTAGCACATCTTAGCAGTCATAGATTCTTTATCACACTTTGTCCTCCTGCTTGGCCTCACCTGATATGTCACTTCTGGGTTAACGCTTTATTTATTGCCAGAGCAAACAGACTATGAGACATGGCCTGGTTCAGTTCTTGTGCCTGCACACTACTTTTATAGTTCATTCGTTTATGTCTGGATAATAACTGTGCATTCTTTTGTTAAATGTTGACTAGTCTGTTGATGCTATAGTTTAGCACAGTATTTTTAGTTTGGGTTAGGAATTAGACCTCTAAGCTTTTAAATGGTTAACTGCCAAAATGATGTGGTTTTGATGAACATTATTCTCCACAGTATACAAGAGCTTGTCCAAACATTATTTAGTATACAATAACCTAGTTTAAGTGTTTTTTTTGTAAGTGTTTCTGACATTGAGCAATAAATATATATAAGTCATAGTCTGCTAGGATTTCATGATTTTACAGTGCTTTAAACAATGGACTTTGTCTCAAAGCAGCTTTACAGACCATGAACATAGTAAAAATGTTAACAAAATACTAGGAATTTTTTTTTTTTTTTTTTTACAAAAGTCAAGATTAATAGCTATTTATATAGTGTGTATTTATCCCCATTGAGCAAACCTGAGGTGACTCTGGCAACAGTGGCAAGAAAAAACTCCCTTAAATGGAAGAGGAACCAGGCTCAAACCCATCGACATTTGGGTGATGCTGGAGGGCGTTGGTTGTTGTCCTTTTTGAATGACCTAAAACTTCATGAAGCAAAAATTAACGCAAAATTAAGCAAACTCCACAGTGTTTGGAGGAGTTTCAAAATTACAGCAGATTTGGCATGCCATGTCACATCATCAGAGTGCACATTCAGCCAAAGCAAATGTCTCTCACTATTACAAGGGCTTAATATGGTATACAAATATTTATCATAGCAAGCAAATTAATGTGATCTGGATTAGGCACAAACCTGTGATTTGAATTACAGCTGGCATTATTGTCAAAGCTGCTGTTCCAGCTTTGATTAATTAAACAGTGCTATATATAAATGGGGGATATATAGCAATGTATTTTAAATGGATATAGATACAGATGTGAGTAGGAGGTGAACCAGAAAGCTGCACAATAAGACTAGATATGTGCATATCGACTGGGAGCCCACAGGACGAAAAGTTGGTTCTTCCATAGAGCTTGAAGGGAGTAAGAACTGACCCTTGCAGGCAGGGTTGCCATGTCTAACAAAAATTCCTTTTGTACAAAGGTCATAGGCATGATATAAATAGATATACTGTTGTTCAGTAGTAGTTATCTAAACACTGTCTTATGAGTTCCATATTTCTTTCATATTTCTGTACAAACAAAAGAAATGCTTGGATGTATAGAACTGCTGGTCCATAAATCTCATGCATACTGAACACTGTGCACAGAGCTGCATGTCTCTGATGGGGTTTCTAAATAATAATCATTTAACCTCCATTATAATTAAAAGAACATCATCCTAGGGAAAAAATGTGTATTGATATACTGCTTCAGGGACCCCAGCTTAACTCACGTCAGCAGCAATGCCCTTGTCCAACAGTTCCAGAGTTCCATAATTAATCTGATGACTGCAGTAAATCTCATGAAATTTAACTAAATGTTTTGGGTTTTTTTACCTCAGTGTTTTTCACTATTTTTGAATTTCTGAATTTGTACAATAGATATAGATACAAATTTTTGGATCACTAAACAAATACAGATAGTGTCATGTACTATTATCTTATACTATTATATTAGTGGTGTATCTACAGTACATACACCCCTAATATAAGTAGGGTTAGACTGAAAGTATATAAAGTATTAACCACTTTTTTTTAAAATTATTTTTCATTAAGATCCTGTTACTATTTTTCTCCCCTGAAAGTTTATCACTGAAAAATGGGAAGTATATGGTTATTTTTACCCATAAAATGGCGTATAGACTTCTGTTAACAGACACATTCACAGATGCCATTAAGATCAGTTGTTAATCTTGCTTTTACTGAGCACATTGCTCTCAGCTTCTCTGTATTCTTTTTCTTAGCTCTGTTTTTTGTGATTAGGCCCTCTGTTTTCTTGTATGATTTGGGGATGGAATTTAGGAGACCAGATGGTTCCCCCTCTGTCTCTCTTTTCCCCTCTAGTTCTCTTGCTCAGTCCCTTTTTATTTATTTCACTCTTTCCCCACCCTTCTCTGTGTCTTTGAAACCAGATTGTGTGCTTTGTAATTATTATGTGCAGACGCAGGAATGTAGCGGGCTCCTGTTATGGCCCCTCATTTCTCAGGCCTGCCTGCAATAGAACTCATGTTAAAGATGATCTCCATTCAGCTAACATGCTCCTCAGTCTGTGTGTCATGAATGAATCCCACCACTGTCTCCTTGTGCATCAGATACTTCAAATTGCCGTAGCCTTACTTAGTCTCTATACAAAATGTATATTCTAAGTATAGCTATATTGTAGACTCATTATTTTATCCAAAGTAGATTAGCATTAGTAGATTAGACTTAGTTTTTCAGTCTGTGTTTGTTGTGGATTTACACATCTGAAATGTAGGTATCTGTAGGTATTTGTAGGATGTGTGGATACTTGCCAAAATCATTGCTATGTCATTATCTATATGTACCAGCTATCATTGTTGTTTCCTGTTGAAGCGTGATTCATGAGGGGTCTAAAGCAGTGATTTGATATATATACCGTGCACAATGCATAAACTTGTAGATAATGATGGAGCATGCTACCATTGAGTCATGGAAGAAAATTCCTGTCAGTACAAGATTTTATTCTACCCACTGAAACATATCTCTTCTTGTCAATTTCAGTTTAGTTTGTATCAAATAAGTAAGTGGCTCATAATTACGTACTTGGCTACCCTTGCCTTATACATTGTTGTCCATTTGCTTACTTTAACATAAGGTTTTGCTCATTATCAACCCCTGATAGATGAAGGAATGTTTGAGGCTGCAGGAACTTTAAGGGATGCTTGTGCTGAACAATGTTTTACTTCTACTCATTTATTGTACCTAGAGGTATTGTGTAACAGAGTAATGGTTGCTAGTAAAATAAAGTGGCATGTGGCAACAACACAGTACATCTCTGTGGGTGTGTTGTACAAACGTTGGACCACCTCTTACTCAAATAGTTCCTCTATTAAGTGCCAGAATGGGGAGGCCCTGTTATTTGTTCTGTTCCCAAATATCTATGACTCAAAACATCACCCCTCACTAGTCTTTGAACAGACCATAAACTAATCATTACAAAGGGGCATAGGTGGTAATGGAATATATATATATATATATAGTATCTCACAGAAGAGAGTACATCCCTCACATTTTTGCAAATTGTTTAGTATACCTTTTTATGTGACAACACTAAAGAAATGACACTTTGCTACAATGTAGTGAGTGTACAACTTGTATAACAGTTGTAAATTTGCTGTCCCCTCAAAATAACTCAACACACAGCCATTAATGTCTAAACCGCTGGCAACCAAAATGTACACCCCTAGGTGAAAATGTTCAAATTGATCCCAAAGTGTCCATATTTTGTGTGGCCACCATTATTTTCCAGCACTACCGTAACCCTCTTGAGCATGGAGTTCACCAGAGCTTCACAGGTTGTGACTGGCACCCTCTTCCACTCCTCCATGATAACATCATGGAGCTGGTGGATGTTAGAGACCTTGCGCTCCTCCACCTTCCGTTTGAAGCTGCCTCACAAGATGCTCATTAGGGTTTAGGTCTGGATACTTGCTTAGTCAGTCCATCACCTTTACCCTCAGCTTCTTCAGCAAGGCAGTGGTGGCCTTGGAGGTGTGTTTGGGGTCATTATCATGTTGGAATACTGCCCTGCTGTCCAATCTCCAAATTGAGGGTAACATGCTCTGCTTGTATGTCACAGTACATGTGGGAATTCATGGTTCCCTCAATGAACTGTAGCTCCCCAGTCCCAGCAGCACTCATGCAGCCCTATACCATGACACTTCCACGACCATGCTTGACTGTAGGAAAGACACACCTGTCTTTGTACTCCTCACCTGGTTGCTGCCACACATGCTTGACACCATCTGAACCAAATACGTTTATCTTGTTCTCATCAGACCACAGGACATGGTTCCAGTAACCCATGTCCTTAGTCTGCTTGTGCATCAACTTTAGAAGAGGCTTTCGGGACAACAGCAAAGCAGACCAATTTGATGCAGCTGACCCTTCACCCCTTCAACCTCTGCAGCAATACTGGCAGCACGCATATATCTATTTCCCAAAGCCAACCTCTGGATATGACTCTGAGCACATGCACTCATCTGCTTTGGTCGACCATGGTGAGGCCACCGTGCTGCAGCTCAGTTTTGGTGTCTTGGCAATCTTCTTATAGTCCAGGCCATCTTTATGTAGAGCAACAATTCTTTTTTTCAGATCCTCTGAGAGTTCTTTGGCATGAAGTGCCATGTTGAACTTCCAGTGACCAGTATGAGAGAGTGAGAGTGATAACACCAAATTTATATAATAATTAACACCAAACTTTTGTCCATGACTATTTTAGCAAAAAAAAAAAAACATATTTACTCTTATATAAGTTTGTAGACTATTTTAGTACCAAAAATGCTTAAAATGAAAATGTTTTCAAATGTTTGGCTTATGCATAATAGCAATTTGCTGTTGTGTTAGCATTTTTGTACAATTACATATTTATGTATCAAGATAATAAGATGCAATAAATGAATGATGCAATAAACAAATACACATAAAGAGTAATACATCATTATTATTATTATTTTAAATTAATATTTTATTTATTTGTTGCAAAGACTGTAAATAACCTTTGTTATAGCATCATATTACTAGATGCACAAAAATGCAGCTACATAATAATAATAATAATAATAATAATAATAATAATAATAATAATAATAATCTTGCCTTAAAATGTAACAAAAATGAGTTAATCCCAAACCTCATGTGGTATGAACACTGCCCTCATGTGGTATGACACACTCAGAAGGCACAAATAATTTAATATCACCCAAGTAATTTACATTGAAGGCATGGGTTATGAACATTTTATACAACTTCAGATTAATAGCAAAAAAAAGTAATTTCACGTTTAAAAAATACAATTTTGTTAGTATGTCAAATCTAAGCAAAATCTCTCAGTGAGGTCCCATATGCGTCACCTTGGCCATGTTGAGGCCCGTATTTGGGCCTGGGCCAGTGCCAGCATTGGCTTGTGCAGTCCCATCCCATTACAGGTTGTTGCTTGCACAAACTCTTATCTCTTTATGTACACTATAAACAGGAGTATTTAAAATGACCTCTAGTGCAGAGTTATCCAGGTGGTGTCAAATACACAGGGCTTAACCACAAACAATAAGGAATATGATGTTTCCATGACAGCATTTTATGTGTTATGTTTCTCTTATTGATTATGTGTTATTAGATTAGATTAGATTAGATTTAACTAATCTTGAATCTAATCTAATTATGTGTATTAGATTAGATTAGATTAGATTAGATTCAACTAATCTTGTAATCAACTAATAACACATAATCAATAAGAGAAACAAGTATACACATAAAATGCTGTCATGGAAACATCATATTCCTTATTGTTTGTGGTTAAGCCCTGTGTATTTGACACCACCTGGATAACTCTGCACTAGAGGTCATTTTAAATACTCCTGTTTATAGTGTACATAAAGAGATAAGAGTTTGTGCAAGCAACAACCTGTAATGGGATGGGACTGCACAAGCCAATGCTGGCACTGGCCCAGGCCAGCATTGGCCTGCATTTTATTGATTATAAAATTTATTTTATATTTATTGATGTCAGTACCATCATTTGGAAATATGCTAGGAATGCAAAATGTTCAAACTGCTGATTCTTTCATATGCTAATCCATGAGGTGACCTGATAAGGAAATTGACTAATATAGACTGGAAACGAACGAAGAAGAACAGCACAAACAGAACTAATTTGTCATTTTTACAAAATGTCATTTTTATTTAGTGAGCTGTATGTGAACATCACTAACATATGATAACTAACTATTTGTCAGTTCAGAGATGGCATGCAAACAAGTTTTGTCTATTCACAGGTCCACCAGCCAGGTCCAGCAGTGGCAGGTTGAGGAGGCTAGAGAGAGGAGATTCTACTGGGGCTATGGGAACTGGTAAGTATACTGTATGCTGAGACACCAGCTGATAAACTATTTAACCCTATCAGAAGCTTGGCATGGCAGGCAAATACGCTTTCTTAGTAAAGGTTTGTATGAGGCATAGTAAGTTTGTCAGCTCAACACTTAATAGTATTGCATAGTCTCAATCTATCTGTCTATTCAGATCATTTAATACTGTATCTCTGAATATTTTGTGAATTGTCATGTTCTATTGCAAAGACACAACTGCTTAAAAGATTTGTTTTTTTGTAACCATTTTATAATTTTAAATCATTCTATGCAATGCAAAATAGTGTGCTTAATTATATAAACATTACATCACTGCATACTATATCCTTATGAATTCTTAGGTAGTATTGAATGCCATGTCCAGATTGTAATAGGATTTTAGTTATTAGCAGCAAGAAAACTTTAAGGTTGTTGTAAATGAAACATTTATAATTTGCTATTTCTACCACAGCAAATTGTTTGTTTGTTTTTTTTATTATTAAACTTACTATGTAAATATGTGTGATTCACTGTTCTTTCTATTCATTCATTCATTCACTGAATCTAGTGGCCATGTGTGTACTTATGTCAGATGAGGTCATTCTGTCTGTGTCTGCTAGCAACCAAAAAGGCATTTCCTTTCCATGGAAATACTTTGGACCTTTTTATTGTGTGTGTGTGTGTGTGTGTGTGTGTATAACTATGGTGATCTCTCACCACCAAGACTTTCTTTTCCATTGAAATGTATTAACTTCAGATATATTAGAGTTTCAGTCTAGTGTCTAAACACTTAAAAGCTGGCACTGTATAAGGTGTAAAGATGCATCCAGAATACAGTGTCGCTTGAAAGTTTGTGAACCCTTTACGAATTTCTAATTTTATGCATAAATATGACCCAAATCACCATCAGATTTTCACACAAGTCCTAAAATAAAATAAAGTGAATACAATTAAACAAATTAGACAAATATATGTGGTAATTTTTTTTTATTCTGGAAAATGTTCCAATAATATATATGTGGAAGAGGCAAAAGTATATGAATCTCTAGGATTAGTATTTAATTTCAAGGTTAAATTAGAGTCCATCTAATTTTAGTCAATGGGATGACAATCAGGTCTCAGTGAATCCCCTGTTTTATTTAAAGAAGAGATATATAACAAGTTCTGATGTTCATGATATGTGTTTGTGGAAGTGGACCATGACAAAAACAAGGGAGATTTTTGAGGGCTTCAGAAAACGGGTTATTGTTGCTCATGAGGATGGAAAAGGTTACAAGACCACCTACAAAGAGTTTGGACTTCAAAAATCTATAGTCAGACAGATTCTGTACAAATGCAGGAAGTTTAACACCAGTGGTACACTCCACAGAAGTGTTCAACCAATAAAGCTCACAATAAAAGCAAGGCATGAAACAGTTTGTTTGTTCATAAAGAAACGCAGAGTAACTTCTTATCAACTAAAGACCTCTTTTACTTTTCTGTTAATGTTATCGAGTCTACCATCAGATGAACACTGAACAACTCTGATATACAAGGCAGAGTTACTATTGCAACATCACTACTCTCCAAAAAGAACATTGCTGCCCATTAAGTTTGCTAAAGATCATGTGGACAAGCCAGAGGACTAGAGATGAAATAATTTGTGGAGGAATGAGACCAAAATAAAACTTTGTGGTTTAAAATAAGAAGTGTTTTTCTTTAAGAAAGAAAAATAATGAATTCCAGCTTAAGAACCTTATATCATCTGTAAAATATGGCAGTGGTAGTGTCATGCTCTGGGCCTGTATTGCTGCATCTGGACCAGGACAGCTTACCATCATTGATGGAACAATGAATTCAGAATTATACCAGTGAATTCTAAAGGACAATGTCAGGAGATCTGTCCATGAACTGAATCTCAAGGGAAAATGAATCATACACCAAGACAACAATCACAAGTGCCCGAGTCTGTCTACCAAAGAATGATTAAAAAGAACCAAAGATAATGTTTTGGAATGGCCGAGTCAAAGTCCTGACCTTAATACAGAAGAAATGTTATGAAGGGAGCAGGTCATGTGAGGAAACCCACCAAAATCCCAGCCTTGAAGCTTCTGTACAGAATTCAATTCGTAGTACAGGACTGATCAACAGTTACCAGAAACTTTACCTGCAGTTATTGCTGCACAAGGGCTTACAACAGATATTTAAACAAAGGTTCACATACTTTCGCAAGTCACAGATATGCAATGCTGGGTCATTAATTCTCAATAATTAAATGAAGCATAATATTTTTTGGGACATTAGATTGATTATGTTCACTTTGTTTATTTTTAGGACTTGTGTGAGAATCTGATGTTTTTTATTTGGGGTAATATTTATGCAGAAATCTAGAAATTTCTAAAGGGTTCACAAACTTTAAAGCGACACTGTATGTACACAATAAACTGTAATTTTATCTCTATAGCACAACTTCAAGCAGAAGGCAATTTAGAGCATGTTAGAATTAATATAAAATAAACAAATTAATAAGAATAATGGACGGCATAGTGGGCAACATTGTAAACTCATAGCTCCAGGTGGCATATAGTATAGTATTTACTTACTACTTATCTAGTAGGGACTAAGTTAGATCAATGGTCTGTTTTTTCTAAACAGTTAAAACATGTTAAAACAAACTTTGGTTCTTTTCACAATTCTCAAGTTAAGGCTATGTTTGCAGTTTTATTTTCAGCAGACGTCATGATGATAATCAAATATATGGCTATAATTACATGTCAGTATATAAAATGGTCAGATCTGGGGCAGGATCACTCCTATGTTGAGAAGAGAAGTTGTATTGCAACATGGAGGGTGTGGTTTGAACTCACATGCTCACACAAGTGTGTCTTTACACTTGGGTGTGTTTGATCTTCTCTGCCATTTGTGTGCTTGTCAAATAGCCCTTGACCCCCAGTTGTGAACAAGTCAAAGTTTCTTATGTTTCTAACAGCCTCCACACTCCAATCAGCCCCCAAACCCGTTCTTTACTCTGGTTGAGCAACACACTAAAAGGCCATTTTGATTAAACTCAGAGTTTTAGTAATAATATTCCATCTAGTACTCAAATATATGTTTACTTAGTGTAAGGGTATTAACTTGTGATTTATTTTCTGTGAACCTCCTTTTCATTATCATCCACGTATACACACAGAGCATGATACATCATGGGCAGCATGGTGTGGCCAGAATCAAATGGTTCAGGATTCCTCATGCCACTGAGAAGAGAGAGAGATTTTCAGAAGAGGAGCTCAAATCACATGACCTAGAATTTCCATTTGAGATACAATGCTGCCTCAGTGTCACAGTAAAGAGAAAGAGGGAGAGGGAGGAGAGAAAGAATATAACTAAGTGAACTAAAAGGGGAAAAAAAATCAATGAACACTCCATATGATGAGCACATGGGTATGCTGTAATCTTGGATACACTCATTGTCACAGCACAAGGAATAAATTAAACTGAGGGAAAGGAGAGAGACAGCAAGAGGGTGAACAAGACACACACACATAGAGAGAGAGAGAGAGAGAGAGAGAGAGCATGTGAAGGAGGGAGACTGTGAGTGAGTGAGACAGACCATGAGTGAGTGAGGCAGCAGTGCTATTGTGGGAAAGAGAAGGGAAGCCCAGGAAAGACTGGAGGAGAAAGGCAGAGGATATATGTGGCCGTGCAGTGTAAGTGTCTGGATATGGAGGGAGACAAAATCGCAGGTAAGACATGAGCAACTGTCAACACTTCTTCGTGCTGAACAGCAGGGCACTAATGCACCTCATCAAGTTTTGGAGACAATTTCTTTGGTATTATTAGTTTTGGTATTTTTAGACTGTGCTGCAGGATTCCAGCTGTGTGGTCTTTATGTACCATAAGCTGTAATGGTAACTGGTAAGATCTACATATTCTGATGCCAGACTTTTATGTAGTTAAACCTTTGGTGCAAGGTTAAGAAAAGCCATTTGTGTGTTATACTACTTTTGTCCCTGGTGGCTTTGCTCTTGTGGGTTTGTGCTACGTTCACTTGAACTGCTGTTTTTTCCATAGAATTTTTCCACAGGAAAGCAGCCATGCTGTAATAGCAACCCATAAAGTGTGTGTGTGTGTGTGTGTGTGTGTGTGTGTGTGTGTGTGTGTGCGTGCGTGAGTGCACCAAAATGCTTTTCAGACTTGTATCAGAGTAACAATGATAGCCGTCTATGTGAGTGAGGCATTAAGAAGGTTTCAAAGAGAGCCATCCAGCCACAACACAGTAATTCTTTTAAAACAATAGAGCAAAGTACAGTGGCTTCTCTGTCTGATCAGAGTGCCCATGTAACTGGTTGTATTCTAAAACTAACTCTCTCTCTCTCTCTCTCTCTCTCTCTCTCTCTCTCTCTCTCTCTCTTTGTTCTTCACGTATGGGCTCCAGATTGAGCTCCAAAAGGAAAAAATAAGGAGAGACAGGCTATGGGAGTTAATGTAATCAGGCCTATAAAGAGTTTTAATAAGATGATATGATTTGATAAATTTAGTTATAGTAGAAAACAAAATCTATGCTTGGTTCTAATGACAAGTGCATTTCCCAGACTCATATGGATCCACTTTGCAAACTGACCAATAATGCTAGATAATAATTTGCACTCCACACTTATTCAGTGTTTGTTTTCTGTTTAAGGATAACGTGACCTTGTTCATTCTAGGCCTCTAACTGAAAAATAATCTATATTAATGCAGCATTGACATGTGTGTCATGACCAATATTTATTTAATATTTTCGTGACTATTAATAGTGGGGTTATATTAAATATATTTTCAGTTATAAAACACAGTTTAATTGTTTTTTTGTAATAACCAATTCCAAATTGTAATTTTCTAATAATGTATGGTTTCTATTTAAAGATTTTAAGTGGTTAAATAGTAGAAATAAAAGGCTAGATCAGACATTTTATAGTAAACGTGTTTTGAGTGATTTTGAGGTCTTTTTTCAGGATTATGGACCTGTTCTGGCCACTAGAGGCCCTCATTGTGCCCTTTTTTGTTGTTTCTTGTCACGTATCAGTTGTCATTATTTTTAAGTGGATCCTTCACCTACCCCTGTAGCCATCCTAACACTTTTGTTCACTCATATGTGAGCCTCTAGTTCAGCTTTTATTATTAACTAATTCCTTATCTCTACCATTAGAATTGTAGTAAACGTTTAGTGGACATAACTGAATAGTTTGTTCTGATTTGCTATGAAGAAAATAATCTGGTCTGTACAACCTGGTTTTAAATTATGAGACAGGGCTTCAGTTAAAACTAACAAAAATAAGGTTTGGCCCTACAACTGCACTACAATGGGGCATTAATGCTGTTTCAAACTACAGCAGGTTTGATAACTGAAAAGCAGATTTCATATGACTCACTTCCTTTTATGATGCTCCACCCATGTCAGTGCAGGCCCTTTAATTACTTTTTTATTATTATTTAACTTTTGTCCAGTTTTGCCCATTACCTTGTTTCACCCAATATTGTTAGTGTTAACCTAACCATAGCCCATCTCCCTTATCACACAACAGCCACCAATATGGGAGAGTAAGGTTGAGAATGTGCTGCCTCTGAGACATCTGAAGCCATTTGAACTGTTGCTTATGTGGTGTCACGGGACAACATAACTCAGACTGCTCTTTTCTAGATACAGTAGCTCATAGAGACCCATGAGTGATGTGATTGAAATGACCAAGAGTAATGCCTCTCCTTTTACCAAAGGAGTATGGGCAATTTGGGTCTTCTCTTGGTCTTGGACTTCCAGCCACAGGATGTCTGTTTCATCATCAGAATTCAAGCCTAGAATCTATTGATGGCAGAGTACACACTTTACTTTACTGTTGTGTTACTTGCAAGTAGCCTTGTTCATTTCTGACCTGGAAATTAGCAATTGCACTTTTTTAATACACCATTTATTTGGGATATTATTGGTTTCTAAATGTTTTAGTCTAAAGTCGATTGGACTGCAGTATTGGGTTTGATCCCTCACCAAGTCAGTGCCATGCTTTTTGGCTGCTTGCTGCCTGTTGCTTGCTTTATAGCTTCACAAGGTGGCAATGTTGCCCTCCAAAATGTAGACTTCTCTCTCTCTCTCTCTCTCTCTCTCTCTCTCTCTCTCTCTGGGTTCTTCAGATCATAACTGCATCATTAAATCAAAATTAAGACATAAAAGATTTGTTCTGATGTGGACAATTGTAAGATATAATATAGCTGGGAAGTGCAAATAAAAGATAGTGATTTACATTCAACACTGTGCTATTGCAGAAAATGTGTAGCAAGGAGAGAAAAGTGGGAGCCAAGCTGCAAGAGTCGATGCCCCTTTTTATTTGTAATTACATGAATGGCAGCTTTAATATTTCCTAGACTTACTCACGTAGTGTTCGTACTGAGTTGAAAGCCACCATCATCCAATTAATCCAAAGTATACGGCAGATCTAGGTTATTATAGATGAATCCTGTGTGTGTTTTAATTCTAAATCCTTATATCATTAAAAACCAGTAGGATCTGGAAGAATAATTATGTTGGTCTGTGATTATGGAACACATTATTTTCCAAGTATTACGTTACATGCATAAAAAAGCAACTTAGGACACATCATATGAAGACACATTGATGGGATAATGTGCTATATGATCATTCTATGTGTGTTACAGAAATTGCTTTATGTTCTGTTTTTGGATTATGGATCTTGGAAGCTAACAAAGTATTTTTACATGAATGTACTATATTTGAATTACAGTGACCTCTGAAAGTATTGGAACAAGAAGGCTAGCTATTTGCTATAAACTGATCACATTAGGCTTCAAGAGCAAATGATGGATAAGAAATGATCAGAATTTCTGTTTTTCTTTTCGGATATTTATATATAGATGCTTAGAAAAAAAATGCTCAGAACATGTCACATTTAGTGGCAGATCACCCAACAGATTGGAACAGATAGTCGTAAGTTTAAGAAAATTAAATGAAACAATTCTTTAAGATTTGGTTGCATATCCCTTGCTTGCAATCTTCTACTCTGTATAATTGGCAGACAGAATGTTTCTGTAAATGTCTGAATTCATTCTGCTACCATCATGAGGTACAGTAGAGTGAAGATTGATGTGCCTGTTCTAGAAACAGCCATGCAGCCTCCAATGTGCTTGACTGATGAGCTTGTATGTTTTGGATCATAAGCAGATCCTTTCTTTCTCTAGACTTTGGCCTTTCCATCACTTTGGGAGATCTTAATCTTGGTTCCAGAACTTTTATTTTAACTTTAATATAACTTTATATAACTTTAATCTTCTATTTCTCTGCAAATTCCATTCTTCTGATTTTTACTTCTAATGATTGGTTTCATCATATAGTATGGTCTTTATCTTTCAACTCTCAAAGTCCTATTTACACAGTGGATTGTGATATTTGATATATCTTTGACTATCTTTTATGTGTGCTTCTGTGTTCTTGGTTTTGATGCAGTCTATAGCTTTGTAATATAGAAGTAACGCCATTAACAATTGGCTCAGTATCAGGTATTGACCTGTTTCCAATGCTTAATTTTCGTTAAACACACATACACGCACACATAAAGAATATTCTACAAATTTTTCAAGGCATATACTGCATTGCTTTCTCAAACCCTAAAGCACAAAAATGAACGGAAATGGTCCTGAAAAGAATTTTGACAGTACTGCATACTGCTGAAAAAATCTATCATTCCTACCATTTGACTTGACTTGGAATTGGTTGTGCAGTGACAAAGACAGCCTCCTTTGAAAAACAAGGTAATAAAGTTCACAATAAGGCTCATGTTCAGGCAAGTGAGAGGAAAGAAACACTACGAAACTTTGTCTGTGTGCAATATTTGCATTGGTGTGTTAATATGGTCTTGTTTTCAAGGTAAAACTAAACCCAGAGTAAAATACATCTAAAGAGTACCTCTCCTAAGTCATGATTTTGACTAGATGGGAATACAATATGTGCGCATCCTTAGTAGTACAGTATGTCAGCACTGAGAATCTGTTCTCACTTAAATGATTTCTTGGCTGGCATCCTTGTATGCTCATGTTTTTTCACACAATCACTTCCTATTATTCTGGAGGCCTTTTTTCTCTTTTTTTTTACATGCACACACAGAGTACTACATTACAGTATATATTGAGGGCATATACAGTATATATATACATTTGTGCAGATGTTTGTGGACACCTGACGATCAGACCCATGTGCTAGTTCTTTGCACAGGTTTGGAAGCACACAGCTGTGTAGAAGTCTTTATAGCATTGAAGATTTCCTTTACTGGAGAGTATTGAATGGCCAACCCCAAACTCTGATCAAAGCCCAATAGCAGGTCATTTACCCATTTAATTGGCGTTGTGTCTGTACTAAGATGAAGCCTAAAGCCTGACTGTTACATCATGATGTTTGCTGTGTTATAACCTTTTCTACGATCTTGGAGATAAAGAGTAAGTTTGATTTTTGCCTAAAGCTGGACAGCTGACAGTAGGTCAGGGCAGGCTTTTTAAGTAGGGGTTTGATAAATTCTTGTTTAAAAGATTTATGTACAAAGCCACTGCTAAGGAAAGAATAGTTTTTTAGAATGTGTTCAGTTACTGCTGGTGGTAGGGATCTATTGAGCATGTTGATGATTTTGAAGAGGAAATAGCAGCTGCTACTGCTGCATATTGATGGTGTGCATTTTCCTGCAGTGGCTTTATTTCGAGTTAATTTTACTAAAGTATTAAATAAAAATTAGGGTGGAGTGAGCAGCACTAAGATTGTTTGGAGCTAAGGACTCCCACCATACAAACTGAAGTATCTAGAGTATAGCGAAACATTGACTTTAGCTAATCAGTCATCCACAAGCCTCCTCACAATTAATGCTTTGTCTAAAGAAAGTAGGTCTGAGATGAAATCTACACATTCAGAATGTGTCCATGGGGGATCTATCAGTACTGTATGTCTATCTTGTTTTGTGACATTTAATTTAATCCACATTCCTCTCAAGATAGCACATTAAACTTTTAATCATTTTATTAACAGTGCTTAGTGCTTTATATGTAACAGCCCTGACTTCAGATTCAAGGTGCTGGCTGTACATTCACTATAACCTAATTTTATGTTAATCATGTCATTAAAAACAATCTTTCAGTGTTTCTGCATCTTAGTTTAGTTCAGGGAACAGATATAGATTCAGTATTGTGGAACCTGGGTGACGAATCATTTCAATAGGCAGACAGTTGGTTTAGCTTATGTAATGCCAACAGCACCGACCCAAGTGGGATGGACACTGTCCCACCCTACTAGGCCGCGTTGCCATCAAAACTGCTTCAATTATCTAAAAAGTCCACATTGTTTTTGGGACCCCACCTGGACATCCATCCAACAGGTGTGCACACAAAAGCAGTGGCGTTCTCAGAAAGCATTATTTCCTGAAACCTTTTCCTCCATGACTTTCACTTTTATCTACAGCTAATCTCTAACATTTAAGTGTTCTCCACACCTTACAGATGATCTAGATGTATGGCTATCATGAATGGGCTTTACAAGTAAAAGTCAGTTCGTCTTTTGCAGCATTTTACCTTCTACAGTAGCTGTCAATTTGTTGAGGTAGTCAGAAAGACATAGTCATGCCATGTTTTTTGAAGAACCTCCCACTAGTTGGATTGGCTTCATAGGCATGCTTAACAAATCATAGGCTAGGCTACTCCAACAACATCTAAATATGTCTGACATCTAGTGACTTTGCAGGCCAGTGCATTACACATAGAATATGGTATGGGTATGACATGGTATTGGAAATGGGTTGATATCATTCTTTGTTTAAAGTCCATGTAAAAAAACATATTATCATGTAAAAATTCCCACTTTAGCACCACCAAAGCATGTCCAGACAATCAAATTTTCTCCCTCATCCTTGACAGATCTGCCCATAATTTTTTTTTCCAAAATCTGTGTTTGGATTTGGCAGATACAGGTTATTTATTGAAAAATGTGGCTAGAAATTCATCATCATGGTGTCGCCTTTTGATTGTTGACAATGAGACTGAAATTTTCTGGACATGTGAGACTCTGATATTCTTGACCTCTTGCTCATTTGTGCAATGGAGCCTCCCTTTCCAGGTTAGAGCCTGTTTATGCGGTACACAATACACGTTGTTGTATAAAATCTTCAATGTTTTGTTTACATGGAATAGCCTTCATGGAATACCCTTTCTTTGAACAACAATGTATTGAAAGAAGACAGTTGTTTTTTATACTCAAATTGCCTAAAGTAGGACAGTTTCATTGTTTCTTTAATCAGCAGAAGGGCTTTCAGGCCAACTTGCCTGAAAAACCCTTAATAATTTAGTGCAGGGAACTGCAAAGGTTTCCTGGCTACAGCGAAGCATCCTTGACAGAAATGTAGGATTTCTGCATTATGGACGGACCAGTGGAAGCTGTCATGGAAGTGTCAATGGTGTTTTCCACCCCCATTTGTCCACCCTTGGAACGGGATAGCATGAATTACAATACTTTTCAAAGGAAACTGATCTAGGGAATAGAGGCCCTGCACCAATTATGTGGACAATAGTGGCAGGGATGGGCACTATCAGAAAGTGCTTTCCCCCATAGTGCACATGTGTTATGAGTCATATATATGATATCTATTTAATGAGATAAGGACAGCAGCCAGTCAGGACCTAGGTTGAGGTGGACATTTATTTTTAAGTCCTTGGTCGTTTGCTACATGTTATCTTAGATGCAGAGTAAGAGAGATACACAGAACTTTAATGCACTGGAGTGTTACATTTATACTACCAGTATTCTCCAGCAGTTACAGTAATGGCCAATGGTGTCACAGTTGCTTAGACAAGGGGTATGAAAAATCTATTTGCCCTTGGTGCACATGTACATTATTTTCGTTCTGTATCCAGTCCACGGAGGTATTTAGGGTTGCGGGGTCTGGATGGCAATTTACTGAGGCACATTCATGCAGAGAAAGTAATATAACTTTTAGTAAACATTATTTCATATGCAATGCCTCAGTTCTATTGCTGCACCATCAGGGTTTCTAGGTGTTCACATACCCCACTCCCCCTTACTCCTTGTCCAATGAAACTAGTTAATATGACCATTCCAATGTCTGTATAAATGTTTTATAACTATTATTGACAAATGCATTGCAATGTTTAGAAAGCAGTAAAAATCAATACAAAAATGCTCCGTTTATTCAAATATAGCAGTATTAAAATTGTTGTAACATTGTCAGTAATAAGGTAAACTTTTTTAAATAAGTAATTACTTCACTGATGCACAAGCACATATCTGTAGTATAGTCTATTATTTTTATTTAATATTATTTTATTTACAATATGCCATTTCAGCTCACACCATTGACACCATCTGTTAATTCTCTGTATTTCAAGGAGTTCTATTCCTGCCCTTACAGGTCAGGGTCAGAGAGATTGTTCACTTGGCAATGGTGCACCTGTTCGAGAGTTCACCAGATATCCTTGAAGTGTTGATGGAAAGGAAAAAGCACAATGTTGGAATTTTGCCAGTCAGATGGGTTGAAGTGGCCTTGGGGATCCACATAAAAGAAGGCTAAAGATGAAGATCGTTCTGAAGTCTGTTGTACTGCACATGTAAACAGGGAATCAGAAGACAGCTTGAGTAGCCAAATGAGGAAAACACAAATAAAGGATAAATTGTGGTGTGACTGTGATACTGATTGTGGTGGTTGATGGTGATGGGTCTAAAATCTCCAGCAATGTGTTGAGACTGCACAGTTAAAAATATTACTCTAGATATGGAATATTTGTATATATAAAGGTAAAAATATATGAGATAAGGCAGACAAATCACAAATGGAATAGGAACTGTTCTCTCATCACTGGAATAGGAACTGTTATCTGACGTGGGGCTTTCTAAGAGAATAAACTACATTTACAATAGATTTTACATTTTACAATAGATTTTTAGAAGCGACAGGTATGAGGAGTCCAATGAACAAACACAAAAGATAGCACATTCTTCCTCTTCTACATCATGTGGCATGTGCTACATCACAGGGCAGCATAATACACTAAAAGTGTTATCTGCTATCTTCAATAAACTGTATATATGATCTCACAGATGTCAGTGTTTGGCTAGTGTTGCTCTGAATGATAGGGAGAAACAGTATTCTATCCCTCCCAACTGATCCCAGTGAATAGCAAATTTTGATCCCCCAAATTCATTATTTCCCAGTGATCTAGGTTTCCCAGTGTTACTATATATAAATATATATATATGATCATGCATTAGAATGAGCACATTTATATAAACCTGTGGAATAACAGCCAATTAACACCTTTTGACCAATCAAAGCTGAGCATTCAATGCCTCATTCTGATGACAAAGCATAGTGTAAGAAGAGACAAATTATCATTTTGATATTAATTTTCAGTGGGTTTTTTCTTTAAAGTGTGATGGAGTTTGTGAATTATTAGGTGTAGAACAACTGAAAAACAAACTACCTGTACTACTCCTCCATCTGAATCAGTCCCTGTTGCTGAAAGCTTAAACTTTTTCCTCATGTTTAGCAGTGACATCCACCAAAAATGATGCTTTGCCTTATGTATTATGTGTTTGTGAGTTTGATGGAGGTGAAGGCAGACACAGACACAGGTCTCTGAGCTCCACAAATCCAAGAGTGTGTGTATACATGTACATATGAATGTAGAAACATGTTTATTTTTTGTGTTTATACTGTAAGTATAAGGTGGACATACTGAATTCAAACTGTGAAGAAAAGCGATGCGTACACTAGATCCCGTTTCAGAGTGTAACCTACACAACAGTAGGGAGGAGCAAGGGAAAGAGGGAGAGAGTTAAAAGCAAAAAAAGGAGAGTGAGGAGGGGGAGGGGTTGTCATAGCTTGCTCATTCGTAGGTCTACTGCATTCAGAGGACCGGAGGAAGCAGAGGAAGCACAAGAAGTTTGTCCTTTAAGAAAGTAGAGGGCTTGGATCTGTGGACAGCGGCGATCACTTAGCTCCCCCTTCCCCCCATTGCCTCCTAATTTGGGATTTGTTTGGAGGCCAGAGACTGGAGTGCATCTGCGAGAGATTGCCTTGCTGGGAAACAGAATACAGAGCTTTCATATTCACCCACAAAATGTCTGATTCCACAGTGAATACTCATTTGGAGGGGATCATTTCAGACTTTGAAGGTTAGTTCTTTTTTTGCATCAAGGTCATATTCTTTATGCTATATGAACAAGTTTTGACTACTTGCATTTGTGTTTGTGTGATTGTCTGGATATGTGCTTTTTGTTTATCTTTTCAATAGATGAGTTTAAGAGTTAATCTACTAAAACTGTTGCCGGATAAAAATCTCAGCCTCTCATTTTTGCCTACTTTTGCTTCACGTCAGCTTTGCTAAATAATTATGTTGGACTTTGCTTTATATTTTTGTGTCTGAGGAGAACAAAAAGTGAGTGTATGTTATGTCTCTGAGCTGCCCAACCTGATGAGAAGAAATGACAGGAAAAAAAACATATTCTGGTAAAACCACCTAAAGCTGTGAGAATAATTCCTAAATACTATGCATTCTTTATTCCCTCTATTCCCTTCCTCTTTTATCCCCCTGCAATTCTCTTCTCTCAGCACCCCATTCACCTGACAGACACACACACCTCTTTACTGACATACTGTATGTATACATAATCATGCACACAAACACACGCACACAAACACACACACACACACACACTCACACACACACACACACACAAAATTACACAGGAAGTGTCAAAGTGTCTGGCTAGTAAATAGTGCCTCAAAAAAGTGCCCTATAAAAACACACTTTCACCACACATAGAGCATACAATTTGTCTTTTGAGGGGACAGACAGACTGCTCCAAACATACAACATTATTTATTTATTTATTCATTTATTTATTATGAAGCTAAATTTGTAAGCTGCCTGCTGTGAACATCTTAATTGGCTTGTGATTTTTAAGGACATTCATTTCAGGATATACTTTTTTTGTATATTTCAGGTCCTACTTTACTGTTAAATCATACAAACCCCTCGTCATACAGCAACTTCTGTTGGTGGTGGGCTTGAACTTTTATGGGATGTGGAAATTCAATAATAAACGTGACTATTCCTGGAGCCTATTCACTAGAGTAACCACATTGTAAAGTCAAATATGTTCTTTAAGAACAGTGTCTTTGCTATTTACTCTCCACTGTAGCAGTGTGTCTGGCTATAAAAACATAATTATTATGTTATATTATTATTACGTCATATGTTCTACTTCTTTACGATTCATATTCTGCAGATTTATACTAGAATTTTGTGTTATATCGAGGAAGCAGCAAAATGTATACCTGCTAATAGACATGCAGATAATTCCTTCAGCTGAAGGCAGATCATCTTTCAGTCTTAACAAAGATATCAGTTTGCATCTTATCTAATGGTTATTTCCAGTTTTCCTGTCTCCACACTACTGCCGTTGATCTCAGGCTCCTTCAGAAACGTGACTTATTATAGTTGGGTGTGCATACTACTACTGATCTTTGATTTCCTTTTTTTGGACACAGAGACTAACATTCCTGCCCATGGTCAGACAAGGCCTCTAAAAGTCCATGCCAGATGTCTCTTGTAGGATAGGAACAGTGCAAAGAATGACTTCTCTTTATTCGCTTATGCCTTGGTGTATGAGTTAAGCGCTTGGGAATTTGCATTTGTGGTCTCATAACTGTGCACCTAAGGGGATAAAGACCTTTCATTCCTCCGTTAACGGCTCCAGTTAGACACTTTCATTTTATTGACATCAAATCTGTTGTATAAAATGTTACCTGCTGATTTCTATGTTGCTTGCAGAATTATAATACATGACACTCTATCTATAATGAGCTCTATCATTCATGTGGTATGTTATTAATGAGTACTATTACTCATTAAACAAATATTAATTTTAATAAGCCAAGTAGTGAGCTTGTAACCTAATCCAATCTAAATTCTAACAAGAAGTATGCTCTAGGGTCAGTTGAGTGCTAAACATTTCTTTATAGGCTACATTCTGACACCACATTATCAGAACATAACAGCTTGCATTCTGAAGTTGATAGCTGGAGTCTATGTGGTAGGTACACACACACACACACACACACACACACACACACACACACACACACACACACACATGCTCTCCTTTCTTCCCTTAATGCTAACCAATCTAACTGATTATTACTAGCCAATCTAGTGGGTCTCTGTAAGCTTAATATTATATCTATCACACTATTATAGAACATAAATAGAAACTCACATATGTCTGAGATAAGTAGCTGTAATGGATGTTTGCCAATATAAATAAGTGAATGAAAACTGTGAAAATTAAAAGAATGACCACTGATAGGAGTGAACTGCCATATCTAGAGAAGATGGTCTATGGTATTAAGCCCACCATCTGTTATTTTCATGGGTAGACACAAAGAGATGCATGATATGATAAATAACATGCACACTCATGTCTACAGGCACATATTTGTATGGTGTGAGAAAGAATAGGAGCTGTTTGTGGCAATTGTGGCTGAGGCAGTGAGTGTCACATTACTGACAGATCTGTGTGTGAAAGAGTAAATGTGTGCGTCCTTGTGTTTACCTTACAGCTGACCATGTAATGCAGAAAGATTGTGTGCACAGGGACCATTGTATAAGTGCAAAAGTTCCCCAAGCAAGGCAAGCAAGTTAATATTAAAGTTCTATGTTTTATACATTTGTACCTGACAAATGTAAATAACATAAATACTACTGAAGTCCTATAAGAGGCCATGTATTATTATATTTTTTCTTTCTTGTATTGTTGTGATAATAACAAAATAAAAAAAAAAACATTTTCTTTTGATCTCTACATAAGAACATGTTCTATAGGCAGCAAAAGCGCAATAACGCAGCATCATGGATGATCCCATGCACTTTACCTTTGACCAGGGTCTCATTTGATTGATAACTTCCACATAATTAAGAAGGAGGCTGTGATGTCTGCATCTTTATCGTCGAAGACAATATAGTGAGCCTACAGCAGTTAATCCAGCTGCTGTTTCTGAAAGCACAGTTAAACTACCCGCATGTAGGGGTGGCTTTTAGATACGTAGTGTTAATAGCGCTGAAAGAGGAACAATAAATTAACAAAACGATTATTTTTTTTACAATAAATGCACAACAGACTGAATAAAAAAACAATTGACAGTATTTATGAGAGTAAAGGCTTAACGTTTTAATAATCCAATACATATTAACAATGGGGTACATACAGAGATCATGAGAAAATTAAATCATTATCACGACAAAACAACATTCATTATGTCGAGATAACGAGAAAAAATGTCATTAAATAGTCATTCATCATAAACACAATGTTTTTGGAAATAATGTGGTAATTTGATTGAAATAATATCTGCATCGTTCTGGTTAAACACTACTGTAAAAATGTTATTTTTTTAAACTGAGGCTTACAGCCATAATACCACAAATCCATGTGTTATGGATCAGACGTTTGTGTGGGTTTTTTTTATCATTAGGATGTTTGTATGCTACTAATACTATACCATCTGACAGCAACCTTGAATATTCTGAGGATTTGATTTATTAGACTCATAACTGACCCAAAATTCTCTGCAGCAGTTTGTGTGTCTGCAACTCAAACAATGTAGCACCATCACCAAGTCCAAATATGTGTATATATTTCTGCCATATCTTCCAAGCTGTGTGGTTTGTAATGATTATACTGTATTTATTATTGTCTGTTGTCTGTCTCCTTAGATAATGCTTTCAGTAATAATAATAATAATAATAATAATAATAATAATAATAATAATAATACACAGTTAGTATGTTTGCCTCACATGTCCAGGATTGAAGGTTTGATTCAGACCTTTTCCATGTGCATAGAGTTTGCCTGTTCTCCCCCAGGGTTCTCCAGTTTTGTCCTAAAGTCCAAAGACATGCATTGTGGTCTGACTGGCATCTCTGAATTGTCTCTGTGTGAGGTGTGTGAATAATTGTGCCATGTGATAGACTGGCATCCTGTCCAGGGTACTGTATATATTGCCTTGTGCCCAGAGTCTCCTGGGTTTCCCCGCAACCCTGTAGGATAAACATTGTAGTGAACGGTTGGTATAATGCACAATATATGTTTCTGAACAGGTTGTATTTCTTCACAGAGTTCACAGAATTTTGCAAATACCACTTCAAGACAATGCAGGCATATTTTAATAGATGCCATTATTTTATCACATGAAATTCTTTTTTCACAAGTCCCAGCTTTGGAGGTTGGGGTCAGAGCACTGGGTCAGCCATCATACACCACCCCTGGAGCAGGGAGGGTTATGGGCCTTGCTCAAAGGCCCAACAGTGGCAGCTGGGGCTTGAACCCTGATCTTCCAATCAACTGACTGTATTTTATTAATACAGTCAGTTTACACGTGCTACAGGCCAGTGAATGTTTGGTGCTAAGATACACGTTAGAAATGAATCTTGTTAAAATAGTGTCCAGTATTTTCACTGAACACTAAATAAATGCCATGTATATGAGAAACTGTTTTTAACTTTACTTGCACTTTGGATTTTTTTTTTCTTTCATGTGTTCCATCATTTACTATAATAACAGTGGTTGCATTTATTTTTCCCTTTTCTCCTAGAAAACCTGATTTAATAAGTTTTCTTTTTGAAAGCATTGATGAATATGTCTGACATCTTTTTGAAATCAGACATCATTATTATTTTATGCTTAATACATTTTGTGATTCTAGTCAGTTAGAGATAGAAGGCATATAGCTGGGTGGTCTTTCTTTTGGTTTTGACAGTAACCCTAAAATCCAGTTATGTTTTTAGTATTTTTTTTGTCTTATCCATTAGCACAAGGCATGTTGTATGATGCTTCTGAGCTCTCAGTTTCCTGCAGAGTGGGGACCAAATCAGTCTTTCTGTGTGTTGAAAAGAAACTAAATCCATGTGTTTGGCTGATATGTTGTGCTATGTTAAGCATGCATTGCCTGACTGCTTAAGGTGAAGGGCTAGAGTTCTGCAGAGACACATTTTTGAGTTGTGTGGTACAGCTGATATTAGAATTAACCATACACAGATAAAATTTATTTCTTGGAAAACATTGCCCATTGCCCCTTTGCAGTCATAACCTGCTAATATAGCTTGAATATGATTAGAGAAATGTGGCCTGACTGCAATGTCTTGGTAATGGCATGATAATTAACTTAAATACTGAAGCACATTTTGTATGTTACACCCTAATGGAGGCTGTTGTCCTTGGTGACTGCTGTCCTAGATCACCTTTTTGGCTTTCCTCAAGCCATGAGTAAGGTAAATGTCCATTGAGAGGGCAGTTTCCTGCTGATTGGTCTGATTGATAACCCTGGGAAATCTGGGTTCATCTGGTGACAGACACAGTACCATCAAATGTCCGCAGTGTTTCACTGCTTATATAAGTTCCATTGGCCTTAGATGAAACATAACCTGATGAATTCTTACTCTCAGGCCATATGCATATCTTAGTACTTCCCATTCATCCCTGGGTTAGTCTCCTATGGAGTCTGTCCCTTGCATTTGGAGCTGACTGTTGGGACTGCTGTGGGACCTGCTGTCTAAAATGGAAGTACCCTGTCTTTAAAAATACATGCCCACTGGGTAATGGAGTTCATCACCATGGCTTACAGGGGTTCACACATCTTGAACTGTAACCATTAGATAATAACAATCTGAAAAATCCAGTGTTAAGATTTTAAAATACCTATTAACAAATATCATTAATGTAAATAAAAAAGCATAATAGTTTGCATCATCATAGCTTAATGGTGGGTACACACCATGAACTGTAACTACACCCATAATGGCACTAGCTGCTGTAACCATTCAGTCCTTTAGTCAAAAAGCTGTAATCACAATGGTGCAATGAGGTTAAACCCAATTAATTCATGGGCTGTCAGTCTAGGGTTGGTACTAATCTTCATCCACAGAAAATGACATCATGTGGCTCCCCCTATTTACTCAACTTTGTCTATGCCAAAGAAAGACAGGAAAACTTTGTGCTTCTAAGAAAAATATTTCTTTCATTCACAAATATTAACAACAAAATGCAATCTGCAGTGTATCTCCAATAGCTCTGAAATTTTAGCTACGATCTTTCCCTTTCAGTAAAATTAAAGGGTAAAGAATTATTTTAATAGTGCAGCATCTCAACTACTGAGCCAGTACTGAGAATATTTTTTACTGCAATTATTATTATTATTATTATTATTATTATTATTATTATTATTATTGTTGTTGTTATTATTATTATTTATAATTAATATCATTAATAACAATAATAATAACCATAATGCCTTACTGTGCCAGAATGCCCATACTTCCCGCTAAATTGACCCCGCCCCGGCCACGCCCACGATTCTCAGAATATTTTTTTTCTTGCAATTTTAGGGTTACTTTAAGCTTTTGATTTTTTATTCTGAATTTTGATATTTCTGCAAATCTGCTTTTTTTTTTTTTTTTACAAATAAAATTGAATTGAAATCGGTGTATTTGGGAGTAACTCGTAATTCGTAATCTTTTCTTGCATAATTGATCAAATATTGTAATAGGATGGGATTAATTTAAATTATATTTGCTTGAATGTACTTATACTTAGGTATTGCATGGGTGTCGTTTACTCAGCAAGTTACCCTTTGCGTTTACTACATTACCCATAAAACATGCAGCGCAGTTTGGCGAAACTGAACCCAAAGTTAAAAGGCTACCCTTACACGGTGGCGGTTTGACGTTTTATTTATGGCCGCAATGTTGTCAAAACACGTGAAACGTGTCAAGTCAGGTAGGTGTACGCTTATTTTATTAATTGCTTCGTTGATGTGTTTGAGAGTTTAATTCGACATATCGTTTTATATTTCATTTAGCCGTGTTTTATGTATGATACAACCGCCTTACATTTTAAAATGGAGATCTGGTATTAATCTGTTCTAAAACAATCGAATCGCCTCAAAATATTTATATCTTCACTGTGTTTAAGAAGCTGACAATATCTGAAATAATAATTAAGGTTTCACATCTTACTTTGTAGGCATAATTTGATTCTGTAATATTGGTGTACTTGGACTTGGTGTACTGTATCTAGACTGTCATGGACCACCAATCTGCCACCCCTATTGCCCCTGAGAAAGGCCCTTAAAACCTCAATTGCTCAGTTGTATAAATGAGATAAATGTAATTTACTTTGGATAATGGTGTCTGCCAAATGCTGTAAACGTCATGGGAAACCTATGTGATTTCAGTTTGAATTAATATGCTGGAAAAGCAATTTGTTTCTAATTTTTAATTAAAATACAATCATGGGAAATACTAATTTGTTATGTTTTAAACACATCTGAGTACTATGGGTGAGTCATGGGCTCATGAATTGAATTTGAAGAGAGAGAGAGCGCGAGCGCAAGCAAGGAAGCAGCGAGGGTAAAGCAGAGTTGATGCAGTAAAGACAGAATATAAATTAAAATAATATAATTACCTCAACCTTACAGCCTCTAAAACAAATTTTACTCAATTTGATATTTTAAGCATTATCAAAAAGATCTTTGTTCATACAGTCTCACTTTTTTATTTTTTGTTTTGCAGCACTAAAACGGTCGTTTGAAGTAGAGGAGGTTGATTCACCCACAAATCCTTCACAGCTTTCACGCCGAAATGTCAATCCCCTTCGCTCCTCTGCCACAAGCCGTTTTCATGAACTGGGATCCCGGAACTCTGAAAACTCCTCCAGACATGGCTCAGAATCCTCATCCAGTGGCCAGCGTTCTCCCAAGAGCAGTGGGCGGCGCATGGAGCTTTCACGCCGCACTGAAATCTCCATCGACATCTCCTCTAAACAGGTGGACAGCTTGCCCAACCCTGGAATTAACCGCTTTGGCTTGAGGCGACCAGAGATCTCACTTCATAACAGAGTTCCAGAGCCCATCTCACCCAGGAGGGCAGAGATAACCCTTTCACGAGCACAAGAACCATTAGCTGCCTATCGAAGAGCTGATGTGCCTTCCTCAGCTGTAAGAAATCCTGAACCTGTTCAGAGAAAGGCTGAGTCTCCTAGCACCGCAGAGAGTTTGTCATTGCTAGGCCGACGGACTGAGCCACTCCTTAACAGACAGGTAGAGACTCCATCTCCATCCAGAGAGTCTGAGAACAGCTTCTCTTCAGAGGCCAGCATAACCCCAAGCTTTACTGAATATAAAACCACACCAGCAGCTCAGGAGAATTCCAGCAGAGCTACAGACAGTAAGTCAATGATTTAGTTTTTTTAATGATAAAATCCCTTGCTTTTCTAAACTATCTAAATGAACCACACTGATGACTTTTTACAATAAACTAGTGTAAAGGCTATGTGTGGAAAATTACCTTAACCTGTAAGGTGGCTCTGCTTTATGGGTAAGAATGAAAAAAAAAATCACATTCTCTCATCACTTCCGCCTGGGTTTAATTCCCTGGCAAGAAACCAATCGAGCCACAGAGGGGTAAACTCTCACTGCTGGTCCCTTATGAAATGGGAGGGTTCCATCAGGGAGGGCATCCGGTGTAAAAACCTGTGCCAAAATCAAAATGTGTGGTTCAGCATCACTAAGCAAAGAATCCTGCAGATGTTTACATCAAACATCAGAGTGGGAAAAATTGTGATTAATGTGACTAACCATGGCCTGGTTGTTGGTACCAGATGGGCTGGTATGAGTATTTCAGGAACTGCAGAACCTTTTTTACACACAAAAAAAAGCATCATGTGAACAGATGGTGTACAGACAGAAACACCTTGTTGATGAGAGAGCTCAGAGGAGAATGACCAGACCGGTCTGAGCTGTCAGGAAGTCTATAGTAACTCAAATAAGCACTCTATGCAACTGTGGTGATCAGAAAAACATCTCATGAGCAGAAGACTGGTTCTGTTCCTGTTAGCCAATAACAAGAATCTGAGGCTCAAAATCATGTCTACAGATTCACAGAGACTGGATAGTTCAAGAGTTGTTAATATAGTTATACAACTATTAAGATAGTTAATAGTTGGTCATTTTTTTTTCTCCCTCAGCTGTACAGTTTTATATGAGCCTGTACCTATGATGGCCTCAGATTCCTGTTCTTGGCTGCCAGGAGTGGAACCCAATGTGGTCTTCTGCTGTTGTAGCTTATCCATCTAAGGTTTGATGTTTTGCGTGTGCTGAGATGTTTTCTGCTCACCACAGTTGTAAAGTGGGATTATATAAGTTATTATATTCTTCCTTGCAGCTTTAACCATTCTTACCATTTTCCTCAGACCACTTTTATCGACAAAGTCTTTACACTCACAGAACTATCACTTGACCTGTTTTCTGCATGATTTTTGCATTGCTCTGCTGCCACATGATTAGAAGTGATTTACATATGATATAAACAAAATAAACTAAAAATGATTCCTAGAACCTGTAAGGGTTCCAGACAGCTTTTGATTTATTAGTTTATATTTACCATGCTTTATAAAGACAGTAACTAGAAAGAAAAATAAACCCATTAATGCTCATTTCTACTGCTAAATGAAAGGTGTTTCAGTAAAGAAAATGGCAAGTGCTTTGAGTGCTAATTTTCCTTGGAAAAACTCTCTTAAGCATCCTTCAGGCTGAATGGTTACTCATGATACAAACAAGAAAATCCTGGGCTGATGAGAAAAACAGGAGCCTCTTATAGAAATGAATTTGCCCTGTGGAGCTCTGGATCAGGGTGACGTCAGGCAGCTAGCATGTGATGTGGAAGAACTAAAGTGCAGAAACTTGTACTAGGCTGACAGCCCTGGCTGAATTATTATGGTTGAAGTTGATTTTTTTTTTTTCCCCCCCAAAGCCTTTTTTTAACAATTGGAAAATATGTTTTTGAATGTCTGGACAGTATCCAAGCAATATATATGCTGATAATCTGATTGATTACTGCTGGTAGTGTATAGATCTAAATAATGCTGTTAATGTTGATTGTGTTCTGTTTAGTATTCTCATGCATGTGATGTGATGAATGAAACTATTTAGAACTGGAAATACTATGACTAAGGTTACTAAAATGGTATGACTTCAGAATACCAATCAGGCTTAAGCAAATTTACTGTATCACTTTCTAAATATCGCTTTCTCGTGCAAGGTTCAGACTTTTTCATCATTTTTTGGGTCTATAATACTGTGCCTAAATTGACCACAAACATTTTTTTAGGTTAAAGTTTTGAACAAATCTTTATACTGATCCAGTTACTGATTTCATCTCTATACTCTTGGTTCAATACAATACCAATGGTTCGGTTTGGTTTGGGGTCTAGAGGAAATTAGCAGTAAAGCTTGATTATTCTGATCTTGGACTCTTCTGAGTAGCTTATTCATATACCATTTGTCTGTTGTTTTTGGTTTTGGATAACAGAAAGCTGCAAATAAGCTTATGAATGTGTCGCATATGAACGGAGGATTTGTAATTTCAATCATTTGTACAGTATCTGAGCTGTTCTGTCTTCAGTCAAGTCCATAAATATTTGGATATTTACAGTATATTTACAGGGTATTGGAGTTGAGTTGAAATAATGAGTTGTGTAAAATATGGGTGCAACATGTTGCTTTAAGCTGAAGTTGTGTTCATCTAAATCAACTTTCTGGTGTAGGAATTAAAGCAAATCAAATGGCCTTAAATTAAGTAAACAGATAAAAGGTCTAGAGTGTTGCAATAGCATTTGGTATCTGTGGCTGTATTTGTAATTGCAGTCAGTTATGTTTATAAAGAATTGAGTAAGCCAGAAAATTGGGATTGTCCTATCTGGATGAGAGAGAAGCTGTTTCTTAGTGCACATGATGCAAAACAATTTTGTGGTGTCATGGTTTTTAATCCTTGTGTTTTGGCAAAAGATCCTCAAAGAACACTTAAGAAAGCCAAAATGTTTCTAAGAGTTAGTTTGTCATTCTTGCATAAAATCAAGTCTTGAGGGACTGCAGGACAGTATGAGATTTATTAGATAAACTGCACTATCAAAATAGAAAGCCTGTGACTTACAGCTCTGTGTGTCTGGGGTTCCTGAATCTGAATGAGAGATCACTAAGAAGACTATGATTTGTAAGGACTGTTTTTTTTAGAAGTGAAAGTATTGAATAAATATAGTAAATAAATAGTACATACAACATTGTGTGCTGTAAAATAAAAGCTATTTAGTTATATCTCATAGATGCACATAAAGAAGCTTTATTACTTTGTTTTATTTGTCCATCGTGTTTTCCTCTTTTTTTTTTTAAATACATGAAATGGCATCATGTGTTCTTATTGTTGGCTTTCACATTTTTATTAGTTTATATTCTCCTTCTTTATAAGAGCACATGTGTTGAAGCATCTAAATGACACTAAAATGCTTTCAGAGGATGAAAAGTATAATATATTATATTATATAGTATTTATACACTGAGGCAATTTTAACTTCTTTATTTTCACATACTCAAAAGTAATTTGATAGTGGACTGATGGTCAGGCGTGTCAAATTTTTCATGACAAATTAAGGAATAAAAGGTCTCTAAGTTGTTCCAAGTGTTGATTTATATTTGGTAGCTGTTCATGGGAACTCTTAATATGCACTTTTGAGGTGTTGATGCAAGTGATGGAGACCATCAATAGGCTGGAAAAAACCAAACAAATGTATATTGTGAGATCAGAAAACAGGAGTGTCCAGATCAACAATTTGGTGAATTGTTAAAAGCACATTCTTAAATAGAAGCTATGCACCAAATGCCTAGAAGACCACAGAAACAGTAAGTGTGGATGATTGTAGAATTCTTTTCTTGGTAAAGAAAAAACTCCTTTGCAACATCTATCCAAGTCAAGAACACTCTCAAGGAGGTAGGCTCATAATTGTCAGTCTACAGTTATGAGATGCCTACATGAAAGTAAATGCAGAGGTTACCTCAAACACTGGCAAGAGTCAGAAACTGCAAGGTCAGAATAGACTCTGATACTCCAAAGAAAGAGAACCAAAATGCTGAGAAGAGAAGAATATAGGGAAAGAAGGGATGGCACCATGGTCCATGAAATCTCAGTGAATTCTAAAGTGTCTAGAACTATACTTTCTGCCCAGATTTAATCAAATCCTGGAGAACTGACAGACAGTGCTTTACAGTAGAGATGGATAATAACCCAAAACCTACTGCAAAAACAACCCCTAAAGCTTCTTAAGAAATTCTTCAGTCACCTCAACCCAATTGAGCATAATTTTACGGTTACAGAAGATATAATTGAAGTCAGAAAGATCTATGAACAAGCATCTCCAGTGACTATACTCCACATTCCAGTTATTAAAAATGATCCTTATATTTGTCTAATTTCTTTTGAGTCTGTGAAAAGGAAGGGACTATGTAAAAATGGCTGATCTTGAATGCACCTTTAAGAATGCACCACACTTGTCCTGAAGTTTCTGCTATCTCTCTAATACAGTAGGTCTGATTTGTTTATTCCAATGGTGTCTAATATTATCCAGAAATGGCCAATGAGGATGCAGCTTTTCATTCCAACCAAGCAGAAGCCACACCCAAGTCTATTGAAACCCAAGATAACCTGATTGAACAGGTGGAATCAGGTTTCTGCTTGTGCTTCTGCTTGATTGGTATGGATTATTCAACCTCATGATGGCCTCCTTCATCTGCATAACACCTGCATTATTTATCATGAAATAATAAGAAACAGGCCACACTTGACCATGAAACTTATTAGTCAACTATCAAATTATTTTTAAGCCTGTGGAAATTTAGGGACTATTAAAATGACTGTAGTTCCAAAGCAGCTAATGCAATATTTTTGTTAAACCCCTTGCAATAAAGCTGAAAGTCATGATTGTTTGATTTCAAATCCATTGTGATAGTGTACACAGGAAAAATTAGTAAAACTCTTATTATCGTCCTATGGACACCACTGTGTGAAAAATATTGTAGGATTTGTATCAAGACAGTTCTAAGTAATTATTTATGCTGTGATTTTAAATATAGAGAAAAAACAGACACAGTGAAAACCTTTTCAAGATGTGAGCAAGGCAACTTGGGCCACATTTGAGTTCAATTATTGCTCACTCACTCTCTAACTCAGCATGGTCACGTCATTTTCCTGATTCTGTTGGAGTCTATGAGCATGTTAGTGGAAGTGGGTTCCAGTAAATAAAAAAGAAATCTCTCTGACATGGATCAGAATTAGAGTTTCCATTTGTCTCACTCACGTCTTGCACAAGACACAAACGTTTGGATGACTGGTTAGTTATAAGACTGACTGACTGCCAATAAGGGGATCCTCATTTACTCTCGGCTTAGACTGGCCTGAAGTCTCTCTTTAACGATCCCTCAGATATGCGATTAGGCAATGGAGAATACCTGCTATAATTTAAATAAAACACAGTCCAACAAATTATTAGTGTGGGATTTTTCTTTCAGTCCCAAAATTCAGTCATTTAATTTATATCTCAGCACTGTTGGCAGGCTTGGCAATATAATATAATCAGTGTAAATGCCACAGTGTGTGTATATAGAGGTCAGGGTAAAAGCCTGGTATGAACTGTGATGTAGTCACATCACATAAAAGCTATTCGAGTTCAGCTAGTACTACCCTAGCACACTGGTGGGTCAACTAATGCATTTATTTATTTATTTATTTTTGCTCAGCCTAATGATTGAAGAACAGAGTATGTGTTTTATACTGTTTGTACTCTTTGGCCCCAGTACTTGAGTCTGCACCCCAAACTGAACAGTGGATCAATTGTGGAATTCCATAATTCACAATTGTGTCAGATTTAAACAATGGTAGGCATCGTTTTATTGGGGTTTTTTTTACAGGCCAGTAGAAGGTTTTTTTTATGCTCTTCTTAGCACATGCACACAACACTAATTAAACTAGTAAACTAATTAAAGTGCTCAAGTCCTATGTATGTCTAGTTTTATATATCCTGCATGCGTATAATCAGAATTGTAAGAGAATTTACGAGCAATTTCATGCTGAAGCAAAACCTGATAATGCACAGGTGATGAACAAGTCTCTTTATGTGAACCTCACTCAGGTTTAACTGAAACGAGCCCCAGACCACCTTTTACAAGAGGACCAGGGATTATGAGCGAAATCAGCTTTCACACTTTACTGAATGTACTGAACTCTTGAGGTCTGGGGGAAACAGCCTAGACCCTGAAAGAATACACACATTGCTTCATGCACAGAAGTGACGCATGGAATTGTGCAATCAATCCAGGGTTCAAAAAGCATTCTTCTATTTGAAAGCAAACCTGTAATTATGAGACCCTCCCCCAAACAAGACCAGAATCTGTCCTGGGTGTGGACTCGAGTATGCAGGCCAAGTGTGAAAACACCCTCAAAAGGGATCCGAGCTCCGTCACCATTCTATTTCTCTGGATTCCAAAATGCATGTTTTTTTTTTTTAATTCTTTGCATTCTATTCCAGGCAAGTTATTGCTAAGATAAAGAAAAAACTGAAAAAGAACAAAACCTACTTTAACCAGTCTGTAAGTTGTATAGTTGCTATAATTAGTTTACCACTTCGCTAATATTGGAGAGTTATCAGTTGACTGGATGTGAGTGCTGGGAGGTATTTTTATTTCCACTGCTCTCCAAGAGCTCCAGATGTGCTTGTCTGACCTGTGTTGGAGGGGTGAGTGGAGTAGGAGTGCATTCCAGAACATAGTGAAAAGCCAGGAAGTGATCTTTGTCCATTTACTTTGTCTGGGACGGACATTCTTCTGACTCATCAAACCCTCTGTCAATAGATCCCTAGCTAGACCATTAGGCGTCCTTTTAAAAGTAAATAATGTGATGTTTCCAGAGACAGAGGCAACATGACTCCATGCTCTGTGTTGAATGATACATTGGTTGGGATGATTCACTCGAACCACTTTATCTCACATAAAGTGCTCCCTCTAGAATGAGGGAGTAGGACTTGTGCTTGTCACATGAGAGCAAGAAATAAATGTTCTACTTTCTGCTTTCTGCATGTAATATCTAGCAACATCCAGTCAGAAGCAGAGAGGGATGAAAATTCAAGAGTACAGAACTGGAAAAGGCTTTGAAATTAAGTGACTCCAGAGACACAATCTTTGTATTGAGAAAGACAAAGAGAGTCTGTGTTTCAGGATTTGTACGGTTCATATTTTGGGCTCATTACGTGGATTTCCAAGCCATTGCTTGCAAGATTGCACAGGTCTAATGAATGTGATGAAGGACAGTTGTCTGAAGCATGCTGCATGCTTTTATGTGCTACACTGAACTTTTACTACATCCTATTCAGTGCAACCTCACTCCCTCACCCTTTTTAATGGAACAAATATAATTGAACACTTGGTTGTTCTATGTGTGTTATTCCTTCATTATTTTATTAACAAGTTTGCAATTAAAAGTTCTAGGTTGCAATTAAAAGTTCTTAATAGTGTATTTGTCATAGATTCTGTTACTGTTAACTGAAGTCCAAAGAGTGGTAAACCCATCAATTAACCCATCAGACAGATGGCAAAAAAGAATAGGTGTGGCCAAATCAACGGATAAAAACAAAGAATGCTCTGGTGAACACCAAAAGGCTCAGGAGGACCAGGGAAAGCAACTATCCTACAATAACAGTTGACCAGGTCAAGAACACCCTCCAGGTGGTAGGTGTATCTGTGTCAAAGTCAACAAGCAAGAGAAGATTATGAGGATTGACCATAAAATGGAAACCATTGCAAAGCCTAAAAAAACAGATTAAAGTTTGCACAAAAACAATTAAAAAAAAAAAAAAAAAACTTACAGATTTGGAGCAACATCCTGTGGACAATTGGACAATAGAAGAGTATGGAGATGGTTGCTAGTGGAACCAGTTCCTTTATATATACTGATTTTACAGTACACAAAAGAAACATGATCTATTTTGAAGTGTATTTATCTGCTCAGATTTAGACCTGCACCAACCGAGCATTCATTTTGCTTACTGAAAGTTTGGATTTTTATTGAATCCAGAATCCAACAAGAGATGACTATGATTCAAGTAGCATTTTAAAGATGTGTGTGTGATGCCCATGAGTGCAGTCTTCTGCACTACACTGGCTAATGGATGATCTGGGAACATCTGAATGTTCCTAATAAATTCTTCTTTCTAGCAGCAGGATCAATGTGTATTTTTGATGCTAGACTGTTTCTTACTCTAACAGTGGCACCGAGAGGTTGAAAACCTTCTGCAGACGCAAGCACAGCACATCTTTGTGTCTCTATGATGCTGAAAATAATCCACCACCTTAGTAATGTCTGGCCACTGGTGGTCATATGCTGGTCTCTTCTATTAGAGAAAGGGTCTGTTAAGAGAAAACTAGTACAGTAGACCCTTGTTTATCTTGGGGGTGACGTTCTAAAACCTCCCATAACTAACGAAAATCTGTGATGCACAGACGCCACCCCAAATGCCTTTTTTTATTGTTTAAGCCAAAAATCATCCTCCCACACTAAACACACAGAGAAAACATTTGCAACATATTGTGCGATTAATTGTGTGTAAATTTGTAGAAATATCACATTTATAGTGAGTATTGTACATTACCGTATAGTAGCTTAGCATGCTTATTTTTTTCGGTACAGTAAAACCTTTAAGAATATAATATTGTACTGTTCTAAAGTACGTACAGTACAGGGATTCATTTTCATGAGTCATTCAACATGATACGTACAGTGTAACATTGTAAAAATACACTGTACACAACACAAACAAAACATTCGGGACAGTGACACGAAGAACTTGGACGCTGCTTCCCTCTCCCCAACTGCACGTGTTGTAGCCAGCAGCCAATCATAACAGGTTTAAATAAATGGGGGATTCTGCATATTTTATAATTAATATATTTGTATTAATATATTACCTTATTTCAACATAAAACTGAATAAAAACAATTTCCTCAAAAAAAACCAAAAATAAATATGTTCCAAATAAAAAGCCGCGACAGAATAGGACCGCGAAATATGAACCGCGATATAGCGGGGATTACAGTAACAGGCAAAATTCAGTACATTATTAGTTCAAAGACCTCCCTGTATGTCAAAGGTTTATATAATAAAGAACTAACAGCATCTAATTTATTATGCAGCTACATTTCGTTGCCCTGTTCCCATGTGCAATGACAATAAAGTTGAATCTAATCTAATCTAATATCATTTTTCTGTTACATTAGCAGTAGAATTAATAGAATTTAGAATAATAGCATTTTTTTTATAGAAAAATTAAGCCAAACAAAAATACTTTTTGTTAAACGTATGATTCATTTATTTTGGATATACACAATAACTTTTTATAAACACACAAAAAATAGCTACTATTGAAATACACAGATTCCCTAACATGCCATAGCAAAAAATCTTCCAATAAATATTACATAACAGCATCTAGTATATATCTTTTTATTTTATTAAATAAATTGTCACTCTATCAGTGAATTTGTTCAGAACTGTTTGCTAATTTGTTCTGACCTTTGTTTGCTAATTTGTACTGTACCTTCAATCCTCTATGCTAGTTCCTCACCCATTAAATATGCAGCTCCACTTATCTCCAGCAGGAGTAGCTGTTAGTCAGGTAGAGACTTGTGACTCTCTGTTACAGGTAAGTGTGATAGTGTGTGATAGTGAGATTTTATACCTTCTCTCCATATAACATTTAAAGTGTTTTTTTTTTTGTTTTTTTTTTATTCAGTAGCTTCATATCCTATTGAAGGTTTCAGACAGAATATGTTAATATATATTCATTGAGCTCATGAATTTATTGAATGAAAGGTATAACGGCCTCAGCATAATTATAATGGACACAGCATCTGTAAGGGTTGGATGAAAACAAAGCCACTTTTTCAAGCTTACAAACTTGAGTATTCTGTGTAGTTTTTCATGGTTCTGCTGCATTAGGGCATGTGGGAATTGTTATGAATTTTCAGGACTACAGGAAGAAGATTGCTCTTCCTTAAAGTTCTCACAATGAGCACAAATCTCTAGAACCACACTCTAACATCTTGTGAAAAGTCTTCTCCTGAAGCATGGTAGTTATTGTAACAGCATCAGGAACGGGATGTTCAGATGTACACAAACATTTGACCATATAGCTTATAAAACTGATCTGTTTGAGCAAATGAGAAGGTGAGAGAATCGGATAGAATTTGTATGTAATGTTAGATTAACTAAACTGAACATTAGACTACCATGTAGATGAAAGAGATGTAAATTAAAAAACATAGTATGATGAAATGTAAAATTTTCTTCAGCCTGACAAACAAGCTTTTCACGTAGCCTTTTCTCGACCGCCTCCGTTTCCTCCAACTGCTTTGTCACACTGACTCTGCAGGAGTTGATGAAAGCAAAGCACCATTGTCCACTCGAGCTTGCTCTTGGAACTGTAAAATCTACACACTCTCTCTCCCTCCCGCTCTCTCTCTCTCTCTCTCTCTCTCGTTTTAAACAAAAATGCAAGTTTTATGTGAATAACTAACAGCCACAAGCATGTATGTTGTGCCATGTGTCTGTCCCTCTGGCTGTGCTGTGGGTCACGGTTCTGTGGGGCCACACTACAATATACAGAACATATGATTTGGTATGATTTGTCTACTGGTAGTGTATGGGCTAACCGGACTAAGTACTCCATTCCTTTCTTTAAAAAAAAATTGTTTTATTTGGAAACATTGCCTTATTTACTTAAAATATATTGTTATAATATGAAATATGTTTATAACCCCTAAATTTGGTAAGAAACATGGTTGCACAGTCACATTTCTAGTGAAGAATTCCAGAAAGTATCATTTTCACTTTTTTTTTGAATGGCCCTGTTTTTATTGCTTTATTTTATCCCCTAGTGGAATAAGAAATACCTTTTTTTTTTCAATCTTTCAGTCAAATTATAGGTCACAAGTTTTTAATTTAGAACAGTGATTCTAAATTCATTGTTGTGCTGGATTAGAATTGCTCAGACCCACTGCTGGCCTGTGAACCGTAGGTTTCACCGTCCTTCTGTACACTTTCATGGGTAGATGATCCTAACCACACCTTTGCCAGCTTTGCTTTATTTAAAGCCAGGAACCCATTGTGCCAACATACTCCTCTGAGGTGGTCAATCTGCTAGCCTGCCACAGCTCACCAGGGCAGCCTGCAAGGACTTGAAACACATAGCAAGAAAAAAAAAGATATCTGGAGATTATGTGGTTATGTTCTGCTGCCTTGTCCCAGCTAGCATGAACTGACAAATTAGAGTTGGCTCGCTAATTTGCTTAGTCAGCATAATTTTTAAAAGGCTGCTACAAAGAAAACTTCACTGGAACCTCTATAATTACACAGAAAGCAGCAAAATAAACACTAATGACGTTTTTTAATGTACTCGTTACAAAATAGTCTTCTATAAGAAGAGTATAGTAAGGGGGGTCATTGCAATAATAACAATAAACAAGATTTTTGTGCAGCCATGTTACATGTGAGGGTTTGTACTGTGTCATCATAACACATTGCTAACACAGCTGGAATGCTGCTGTGACACGTCAGCTTGAGACTTTTGTGCGTATGTGTGTGTGTGTGTGTGTGTGAGAGAGAGAGAGAGAGAGAGAGAGAGAGAAAAAGAGAGAGAAACAGTTGCTGTGTAACTGACAATGATGTTGGTGTTAGTCTTTCTGAAGGATGTCAGTACGCATGAATAAATGCCCCATAAACATACATATCAAGTATTGTACTTGTAGGATATGGCTATGAAAATTCATATTCTTTATGTTTACATGTATTATTAGTGAAATTAGACAAAAGTACTGCCGTACCCAGGCTAATATGATCTCAAGACATTGGTGATGCTAAATCGTGAAGGAACTTTAGATATCTAATACGGTTCGGCCGTGAGGAGGCCCTAAACTTATTTTGCATAAAACAGGAAACAGGAAGTAGCTTCTGTGTACAAATGTAGTTTAAT
>JAOTRN010000025.1:6793659-6806159 GCA_028566695.1 Bagroides melapterus | reverse complement strand
AATACACCTCACCTTTCACCAAAGACTATATTTTGTTGTATTTCAGGATATCAGTCATACCTGATTTCCTGATTTTGCTAATTTGACTAATGTTAAAGCTTTTGTGATATTATAAAAATCATATACTGCAACAATGCCTGCTTTTATAAAGCCATTTAACATGTTATGTGTTGTGGCATGTTTTTATCATTACATGTCCTTACATTACATTTCCTTTGAAATTGACTTTTTAGAACTGCAAGATTGGGCTCTGTTTTTAATTGTTAATCTTTATTAATCTGTGATTAACTGTCAACCAAAATACCACACAATCTGCGTTTCTGTCTAATGTAATATCAATTAAAAAATGTCGCTGCATAATATGAAACTAAATTGGGGGTGTCTTTTTGCTTTAATTCATTCATTAAGTGATCTTCACTAACCACTTAAGGGTTAAGGGTTATTTTGGAGTTGTAGTGAATCCTTGGTTTCATCTTCATTTCCCCTTTTTGCTAATTACTGCCATTTCAGGCAGATGTGCCACATGTCCTACAGTATATCACATTACAGATTCATTTGCTACATCTCTTTACATTGCCATGCTTCACGTCGCACGTCACCCTTGGAATCTAGAATGAATTTAGATACTCAAGCATCTGAATCTTGCAGATGTTTTGATGTTTAGGGATTGCTGCTTTGCAGATTGGTAGAAAATGGTTGGTTGAATGTCCAGCACTCTCATGTGTATAATGTAGCACAAGTTGCAGTAAATTGACATTCCATGTCTAATAAGCATTGGGATAGTTTTAAATGCAAAGGAGACCAACTCTGTAACCAAGCTCAGACACCTTGATGTAAATATTTACGTTACAAAGAGTGAAGGGTTTTTTATGTCATAAAGAACCAGCCGGATTGTACTGGAGTTAGTTATCAAGAAGGGACTTCAACCCAGAATCCAGCTTCCTGAATCATCTTTTGTCAGCTCTTCTGTCATTTGGTCATTCCAGAGAAATACTTCAACCATTCTGGGCCAAAAAGCAGTTGCTTCTCCCTTTACATTGTCATGTCCTTGCTGTGCTAATCATTTTCCAGCAATCAAAGGAGGTTTTGAGCAAAGCTAGTTTCCCCATCTGGGGTGTGTTCCAGAAATCAGTATTTAGCCTGATAACATAAGACAGAACTGTTGACATATTCCAGATCCAGGGGTTAGACTTAATGCAGATCGGTTATCGTGAACTCTGAAACTAACCTGCAAAATGTCATGTTTAGCCAGAACATGACTGCAGTAGTCAACAGAAAAGAATAAGCCCCCCCACATGTTGAAAATATCTTTCTCTGGTTTTGTTTTAGACACTACATTAAAATTTACATTACATTACATGGCCCATGGAGGCTCAAGGGTTCCTGCCAAGCTGCCACTGTTGGGCCATTGAGCAAGGCCCTTATCCCTCTCTGCTCCAGGCTGTATCATTGCTACCCCTGCGCTCCGACCCCAACCTCCTCAGTTGCTATATTCAAAGAAAAGAATTCCACTGTGCTGTAATGTATATATGGGATAATAAAGGCTTCCATTTTTTTTATTTCATTACAGATCGAAGCCTCATCAATAAGATCAGAAAGCTGTTGTCCTTGGATGCATTCAAATATTTTCTGAACATATTTGCATTTACAGACGTAGACAAATGGATGACAGAGTGACTCAGCAGGTAGCGGTGTTTCCTCACAGGTCTAAAGTCTGTGGTTTAATGTACGTTTTAATATTTCTGTACAAAGTCGCAGGGACCAGTAATGCGGAGGAATCTTTGGTGTCAGCACTTTGTAAAAGTCAATAAGTTCCACTAAGTGAGATACTTCAAGACAGAGGATTTTACACACTCACTCGTTCTGCGGATGTTTCACATCTTAAATGCAACTATAAAAACAGCTAAAATTCTAAAAAAAAAAAAAAAAAATGCAACTAAAAAACTTCACAGTAGTAATGAATATCCTGCTATAAAGAGTAGAAGTTTTTCTGTTACTCAAGGGGAAAGGTGGTGGTTCGGAAACACTACTACTGTTTCAACAGTGGCATGTAAAAACTCCCTGAGTCGATATGAGGAAGAAACCTTGAGAGGAACCAGGCTCAGAAGGGAACCCATACTCATCTATTTGACACCAGAGAGTGTGATTTATAAATATCGTCCTTTCTACAACAAGTGGAATTGTTTAACCAGGAGCTTTCAAGCAATATACAAGCAAATAACTTGTCGACTAGAGTTATTTCAGGGTTCCGAGTTCTATGACAGGAGGCACCATGTTCAACATGCAGTGGTCAGTATGAGAGAATTGTACTCAAAGCACACATTCGTATGGTTCTGTCAAGCAGACAAACACATGAACATTAATAAACGTACAGCTTGAACGTACATCTGTTATCACTTCACTTTTGTTGGCTTAACAGCTGTATGTTCAGTTATTTTCAGAGGACAGTAAATCTATACTGTTATGCAAGCAGCACATTGACTACTCGAAAATATACTCAAAATGTATTTCTATAGTATTTTCCCTTTAGAAGATATGCTAAAATGGCTGCTGAAATTTGAGGGGTGTACTATATACAGTATATATATATATAAATTGTGGTGTGTTTTTGTTCCATTGCTTGACCATTTCAAGTTGTTCATGAAGGCACACGCAGTGTCTCCTGTGTCTCCAGCAGCAAGTTGGCAGATCTGTTTATATAGAACCTACAAATCAGCAGGTGCAGGCCTGGGAAAATTAAACCTGAGATTCAAGATTGTTTGGACTTTTAAGTCTCCTTCCTCTTTCGCTGGTTTCACAGCTCCGTAGTGTCTCCAAGCTGAAATCCTTGCATGAACACACACTAGAAACATCTCAGTAGAGATGAGAAATAAGTGAATATTTCACTCATGCACACTGTGTAACACACACAATGCAACGTTTTGTTTGGTTTTATTAATATTGTCTTTATTATGTTCACTTAGAACATGCCATGTCTATGAAATGACCTCTTTCTGTGGTTTTTGGTCACATTTATTGAGTGATTTATAAATGCTACAAGTCTGTCTTGGGAGAATACGTACAGTATGTATAATAAACTGGTGGAGATATGGATAATCTTATTTATATAGTGACCCAAAAAAAGTGCTGCTGTAATCACAAAGGCTGTCATGTGCTGATCTCAGGACTCTTCTTCACAGTATCCTTCCTCATTCTACACATTTCATACTGTATGACTTTATAGTATAGAATTGTTGAAGACCAATGATTTAATCTCACTGTCTGGTGACACCTTAAAGAGGATGGGTTTCCTCAGGGTTTTTTCCTCATGTCTTATCAGGGAGTTTTTATATTAATATTCATATTAAGCCTTTCTCTTACAGGAGTTTAAAGATCAAGCTGAAGCTAAAACAGGCTTCATGATGCTTCAGGTCATATCTTTCTCCTGTACTTTCTAAGAAGCTAAACAATAGTTAGATCAAGATATATGAACATGATACATGACTGGGGCTTAGAATTATGGTTGTTTAATTTCTCCTGGTGAAGGACCAGGAGTTGACATCCAATCTGTGATTGTTCCAGTGACCCAGAACACGATCTTTGTGGAAAATCCCATTTTCAAAGATGCTCTTTGGGAAAAAGGCATTTGTTCAGCATGCAGTTTTGCTTCTAATATGCTTTTATGTTTCAGTTTTTCCATTGTTCTTTTCTCTGGCACTTTGGAGATTATCTGATAGAAATCGGCTGGTTTTGGCTACAGCTCTAATTCTCTTGTTTTTGTTTTTTTTATTTTGTTGTTTTTGTGCTTCAGCAGATGATCAATTTTGGTCACTTTTCATATTAAACTCACAATGATTAGAAGTTTGTACCAGCTCTTTACTCAAGCTGACTGTACTGTATATAACAAACAAAAGATTCTAACTTTGCTTCCTCATTCCACCTCATTTCTGTGGTTCCTGGGTTCCTGGCATCAATTTCAGTGCATAGCTGCTAACCTTTCAGAAACGAAGGAAAAAGCTATGTATCTTTAATTGAAAGCAGAGAAAGAAGCTTTGTTTTATTTCAGCTCAGAGAGCTCTTATTTGATGTACTTAAAGTCCTAACAACTGCTCAGCCTTTCCCTTGAATTTAATCAAGTCAAATTCAGTTAATAAATGGGCTGTGGTTGTTTACATATATATATATATTTTTTTAAGTTATTTCTTGTCGCTTGCGTGCACTAATCAAAAGAATGGATGATGTTTGAGTTAAATTCTGCACTGCATGGCTTTGGAGATTACTGGACATAATTGTATGTTCCTGGTGGGGGACTGCAAATCTCAGGTTCTTTGCTTCTCAAATCCAGAACAAGCAGCTCATCAACCATCCTGTTCTCCTTTCAGCTCATCCTGCAGGTGTTTGATTTGGGCTGGTTGTTACCTTACAATGTACAATGCTGCCCTCAGACCTGTCAAGCTGCACACTTCCTATAATAACTGAGAAGTGAGATGTGACAGAAACGAGGCTGTGGACTACATTCACTCAGAGAACAGATTCTCACACTTGAGTCACATTACTGAACCATGTTTAATGGCAATAAAGCTTTTCAGAACATGTCTATCAATAACCATCATTACACACTGAATGGCTTGAAACTTTTTGTTGTTGTTATTATTATTATTATTATTATTATTATTATTATTTTGTTTGTTTATTCTTTTGAAAGTTGTTCCTCCATATTATTAATTAGGCCTTCAGTCTTATCTCCTAATGTGGTAATAAAGTTCGCTGCTGATTTGGTAATTTCATAGGTATTTGCAGTAAGCAGCATGAAGAGGTAAAGAACTCCCTCAATGCAGTTTTGTGTACAGGTAAATATTCCACAGTCTGCAGGACAGGAAATGGAGTCAGTTTACTTTTTGATATGCTGCTGAGGAAAACCGTCATTCTCGCCTCAGGACGGAAGGGAAATCATTTGTAGATATGCTTGTATCTGCATGTTCCTCTCTTGTTCCTCTGCATGTCAGAGAGTTTAAGAGCCTTCATCTGTGTCACGATGATTGATTGCTGCTTTCCGTTCTGTACTGTAACCAGCAAGAAAAACCGGGCGACTGTTTCTCAATACTTACTCTATAGGATCCATCAGAATTAATATCATATTAAAACTTAGTGTTTAAGTGCTTCTTTACTTAAGCGTCAGAGTTTTGTGGAACAGAACATTGTGTTTGTCAGGATTTTATGTATGTCGGTGCATTGTGTTTTTAAAGGCTCTAAAAGGCTTTCTTCTTGCACAACGTTTCCACTGACCTTCTGATTTCCTTCCTTATAGAACTTAGAGAAAGTTGAAGAGATATGAGAGAGCAGGACAGAGCAAGATAAGCAGGACTGTTTGGAATTTAAATATTTAATGTTTCACAAGGTGATTCAAGGTGCACATATACAGTAGAGTGCATATTACCATCCAGCTTGTTTGGTTTAATAACAGACCTAAACCCCGCAAAGCTCCATCCAACCTCTAACCATAATGAGCCTGATACTAATAAATAAAGTGCCCAAAGCAGAAAGTTTTTATGTGGATGGAGATTAATTCTGGCTTATTTTAGTACCAGATGGAAAATACCACTTTGTTTTAATTAAGCTGATTAAAATCAGCAGTTGAAGGTTGTCAGACATTTTCAGTTCAAACAACAAATTAAGAAAGAATTAAGTTTGTTTCAAAACTGGTATCTGAATAAATCACTTCTTTTATCCATGTTGACAAAATAGGGATGATGTGCATAAGGTCTTGATTACTAGCAAATGGAGAAGGAGTTAGGTGTGGTCTTTTGTTGTTTTTGTTTGTGTCCCACTTGATATTAAAATTCATTTAAGAATGCAAAAATTTAACGATGCGCATCATGGGAATGTTGGACTCACATCATGTTTATCCGCATCCTATTAATTATGCAAAATAAACTCTATTTCCAGTACAAATGACTCCTCAGACAGTGCAACAGAGTTCATTGTGTTTCAGGGTTTATTTTTTGCCAAGGTTTGTCATATTTTTAAGAATACCTTTGTTACTAAAATTCAACTTGTTTTGAGTATAGTTTTATATAAAATAAGGATTAATTAAGGAATAATTTTTTAATATACTTTATAAACTATTTATAGTTTCAAATATTTACTAGAATTGAACTGAATCGTGAAGTGAGAATGGGAAAGCAAAATTTAACTTTTGGCCAATTTATACAGAAATATTTAAGAAATATTGTATTTATTTATTTATTTTAGTCAGTATTGTAGTGTCAGAATCCTATGCTCATTGCTGTGGCCCAGGTTCGATTCCCTGGAGCAAACCCAAGCTCATGTAAAAATGGGAGGGTTGCATCAGGAAGCGCATCTGACTTAAAACATTTGGCAAATCAAATATGCTGAACAGATGATCCACTGTGGTGCCATTGAACAGGGAGCAGACAAAAGAACAACAGTAGCATAGTGTTTGGTGTGGGTTAATAGATCAAACCAATACTGCACCTCTGATTGGTTCATTTTGAAAAATATAATTGTGTTAAATTAAAGCATACAGTATATAGTTGTTGAGATACGCCTGTGTACTTACATGAGCCAAAACTGAAGAAAAAGAATATATCTAAATGTATATCTAAACATATATCTTCATTTGTCTGTTTATGTTGTTATCCATCTGTAACAGTGCAAACATCCTTAGCATATTTCTGCTGTTGGTGTAGTTGATGTGTAACTGTGCGGGTAACAGAGATGCTAAATAGAACATGGAGCAGTTTTTGTAGAAGGGAACAGAGGAAGTGGTTTGTTGGCCATGAGAAATCGTAGCTAGGTGTGCCATCTCATAGAAAACAGAGCAGTAGAGGAAAATATGAATCACTGTTCATACTGCTGGCTGGCTGAGACGTCATTTCAACAAAGACTGTATTTTGTATTTACTGTATTTAAGGCTTAAAATTAGGATGAATATCTAAAAATATGTTTAGCAGTCATATAGTCTTTTGTAATTCAGGAAGCACTAGATACATTTGACTATCTCACAAACACAGTTTCACTTTAATGTGTATGTGAGTGTAACTTATGGAAAGATATTTACAAATTTGTTTTTCCATTTCTGGATGTAATGCAAATATTCTACAGCGTTAGGATCCTCACAGTCATGATATTAACCCCTTACCCACAACTCTGACATTTTTTAGACAAATCCTTTTTCACATCACTGAGTGGGATACGGTTATTTTTTGTTTTTCTGTTGCTTTTGGTTTTTATTCCATTTGACCAGTCAGTGGTCTGCACTCCACCCAGATGTTCTTCTGTAACATAAGCAGATATAAGAATAATCACATTCATCATGGATACTTGATACAGTATGCACCAGTTGGGTATGAATAGATTCTTGGATTTATACACTGCACTGGAACAGCTGCAATACCAGCTGCTGTAGCATCCTACTTCCAAGCAGTGTAAGTTTTCTTTGCAGTGAAAGTTTTCGTTGATATTTGTGTAAATGAATCGTACTAAAATGATAGATAGTTTTGCCAGTTTGATGTTTGTCATGTTTTCATGGTTTGGAAAATGTGCATGTGCGGATAAAATAAATACTATTATGAATAGGGCTAAAGCGATTAGTCGACCTTGTCGACAACATCAACAATAAAAAATGTTAAAAATGTAATGTAACACAGTAACACAGCCCTCCCGAATGCTATTACAGTAGAAGAAAACAGTGTGAATTATGATGGAGTGCAACGAATCCAAACTGGCAAGGTTTGGGAAAGTTTCACAAATCCTGAAACCAAGAGCGCTGTCGTGTGCAATACATGCAAGGCGGAACTTGTGTATATAGATTTTTTTTGCCTGTAATGCAGCTGATTAATTCATTTTTGTTTATTTTTTTTTTCTTCTGAAAGGGAACAAAAAAATTAAACAATTCTTAGAGAATATTTGTGTGTGATTTGAGTTGGACAGAATCAGAAAACCAGAATGACCTGTGACTATTTCAAAAGCTGAAGTGGTTGCTTTTTATTTACTAGTTAGAATATGTATAATTCAATGTTTAAACTAGATAATAATTGTTCAAAACCTATTGATTAGTCTGTGAAATAAACAATTAATCAATTAATCATTCTAATAATGATTAGATTAATCGATGACCAAAATAATTGTTTTTTTGTTGCCCTAGTTATGAACCATCAAGTCATAAGAAATCGGTCTCATGCACAGAAGCTGGAGGATGAGGTTTTATTATTTATTACATTTTGAACTGGATGAGTTGTCAGCTTAGTTAGCTCTCAGCAGCAATAACTCGTTCTCCTGGGCAGCTCAGTGTGAACATACAATATCACGATTTCAACCTGTGCTTAAAGTGATAAAAATAAAAATTCTTTAAAAATATAAACATCTTCCAACTTTCTTGTCTTTTATCTTTCATTGTGCTGTTTTCCTGCCAATTTATCCCAACTCATTTCTGAAGCAATTTTACAATCCATCTTACAGTGCTTTTCAAAAATATTCAACCTTCCATTTGTTTTTTTTGTTTGTTTCTTTGATTGTTTGTGTTGTTGCATTACAGTGTGGAATTAAAATGAATTCATTCACATTTTATGTAATGGACCTAACAAATAGTCCAAATTGTTGAATTGGAATGAAAAAAAATAGTATTCAGCCCCTTTTATGCTGGTCCAAACACCTCTAAGCAATCAACATGTAGACCAAAGAAGAGACAGAGTTATGGAGAGGTGTAGCTCAGGGTTGGGGTAGAAAAAAAATCACAAACATTGCACAAAGCATCAATAAATCTGTTATAACAGAACAAAAAAAATCACGGCCCAGCTGCAAACCTGACAAGAGAAGGCAACCTACCAAAATACATCACATTCACTCACATCTAATTATGATGTCAGTATTATAAGTGAGACCTTATATTTATTTTAAGATACTATTGTTCTTATTTTTTATTAATATCTTGTTTAATTTGAGCTAATTATTTCAGAATAGTGTTATTTGAGCTTAAAGTCTTTACATGGAAATAATGAGATTATAAATTGAAATAATTACAAAATGTCTTGAATTATGTTAATTCAATATGACATATAGCTCCAAAAAAAATTTGAAGCATCGATCAATCAAACCTAAGTGCCAATTTCTTTTTTAATTCCGTAAAATAGAAAATGCATACAGTTCTGAAATCAGACTTTAAATACATGGCTCCAGTTGGTTTGGGTTTGTGGCCAAAAAATATTCTGTTGTCCATATCTAGACATTTGATTCTGTTGCTAGATATGGGGAAGCAGTGTACCAGGAGTTTGAGTAGTGCTAGTACCCTTTTTTTTTTTTTGTTTGTTTTTTTTTGTTTTTTTTTAAAAATCCATCCCACTGGTTCCAACACACACCACATTTTGAATGATTGATTAGTTTGCCAGTAATGAAAACTCCTGGAAAATGAAAAAGTATGAATAAAGACCTGGAATTTTTTTTCACAAAAGTCTATTTTTTGACATTTAGTCAAGCTTATACAAAGAAATCTTTTTTGTAATTGTATGCCGCCGCCACATGTTGTAAACATTTATATTACTCTTCCTTGATGTCATGCAGACTTGCTGGTGTGGTTTAGGACTAAACATCTCCATGGAGCTGAACTTTGTACATTACAAATCGGCCATCAATTGGAATTCCAAGAACAGGAATCACTGCTATGGAGTCCAGACCTCCTTCTTCTGTGAGACTACAGTGTAGTCACCCTACCCCATAGCCCAGACATAGGAAGAATATGAGAGATCGTTGTTACATACTGAAAGTAATCGGTACCTTTCAGATATTCCTGCAGCTTTAACGTTGCTATAAGTCTCCTGGAAAGTTTTTCTCTTGGGCTATTGTAAATATTATAGTAACTTCATGTCCTTAGCGAAATCACTGTGGTGCTCCATCTTCTCTATGTGTTCATTATTGCATTTACTGTGTTCCATGGTACATCTACTGTTTTGAAAATTCTCGTGTCAACAAGTGAGAGGCTTCAGCAGCTGGATGAATCGTTATAATCGATGACACACTGCATGAGAATTACCTTTGAACATGAGCATGAATGTGATTGGTTCATTCTGAACAAAGCCACACCCCGATTATAAAAGTTTGTGCACATTTACAGTCAAGTTATTGTATTTTCCCTAAATTCTTTCTAATTGTATTTTATTTAATTTTCAGATGCTGTAATTTCACATAGGGGTGGAAACATGATGGTTTTGACCTGAGTTGTATTGATTATATCAATAGTATATACAGTATACTGTGTATACTACTGTGATTATTTGCATATTGTGGTATATTCAAATATAAAGTGCATAGGTTGGAGACAGTTTGTTTCTCATTCTAACATGTTCACAGTTAAAACCCATTATATATAGATAAGGCATTGTATGTACATAGTGTTCATTTTAAAGACTTTCAGTGTGTCCTTTATCCAGCGATTACTGTGTTAATCCACAATGCTTTGGAATTCTGATTATCGATTTTTTAGGAACAGCATGGCTTTAAAAGTAGTGAAGAAACTTTTATTTTTCTCACATATACATTGCAGAATAGAGAAATTATTTTTCTTTGCATGTCACAGGGTCAGCCATGGTTTATTCTGAGGAACCCTCAAAGCAAAACTGCAGACACGGCAGAGGCGGGAATCATACCCCAACCCTGGAGGTGCGAGGCAAACATGCTAGCTACCAAGCCGCCATGTACCTTCATCACTCATTAATAAATGAAGAATTCTACTTTTGGGCAAATTGCTCTGGTGTAAGAGGAATAAAACACTTCAGAATAAGACAGGGTTGTAACACTGCTTAGCTTCATGCGGTTGTTGAGTTATTGGTTGTTCATCATATTGATTTTATTTTCATTTTTTTCTTGTAACAGCATGCAGTCAAGCTTTATTCCATACTTAAAAGCTTTTGTGGTTTTGTGGAAATATTCTGTAAGACACACTCAATACAGAATTGTAATGAGTTCTGTTTTATTGATCATGATTGCTTTATTTCACTTTATTTATTTCCCCTAGCGCTTTTCATAACAAAGTAAAGCAAGCTGTAATCACGCTGGGAAGGGCTGGAATGATTGGGTGACTAGGGCTAAAACGATTAGTTGACATTGACAGTCAGGTAGACATTTTATTTCATGTGCCCTAATGTAAGGAACTGCAGTATCGAGATTTGACCGCTACATCACTGTAGCACTAGAGAGTAACGGAGGTCTCCCGAATGCTATTACAGTAGAAGAAGCACAACGTGAATTATGATGGAGTGCAATTTAATCCGAACTAGCAAGGTGTGGGAAAGTTTTAGAAAACTTAAAACCAAGAACGCTGTCGTGTGCAATACTTATATATTTTTTGTCTGTAATGCAGCTGAGTAATTTATTTTTGTTCAGTTTTTGCTACTGAAAGGGAACAAAAATAAACAATGCTTAGAGAGCATTTGTGTGATTTGAGTTGGAGAGAATCATAAAACTTACAGAATGACCTGTTTAGTTTGCTCAAAGTTCATTAACATAACTATTTCAAAATGTGAAGTGCCTTTTTATATGTATTAGTTAGAATATGTTTAATTCAGTATTTTAACTAATTGCAAAAGCTGAATAATTGTTCAAAAAAACTGATTAGTCAGTGAAATAATCAACAATTCGTCTAATAATACCGTTCTAATAATCATCAGATTAATCAATTATCAAAATAATCGTTTGTTGGAGCCCTAATCGTGAGATTATTTTATACACTCCGTGTTTTAGATGTCCTGTCAATATTTGGGTCATTTTCCTTTATTCTATATTCTTACTCTCTGTATGTTTGTCCTCTTGTCTTCTTGCTGCTGTTCTGTCAGCTCTGTTTATACATTTTATAGACGATTGACATTCTGGCTTGGGTCACCTGTTCTGTCATGTAGTGTGGATAAGACTGCTGCGGCTATAAAATAGAAAGGCTCTTTTTTTTTCACTGTAGAGGAATCTGGCTGCTATAGCTTTCTTGGCTGCTGTATCTAACTGCTCAGTGAGAAGCTGACAGAGATTCTGAGTAGCTTGTGCCAAGTGTGGAGGGCTGCCAGTGGCTCAGGTTACGGGCCTGGTTTTTTTTCCTGGCGTTCCTGTCTTCAGAGGGTCTCTGTCAAGCTTCTAGTTATAGCTTGAAAGTTGCTTCTTAGACTAATCCAAGAATTGAATAATTATCATTCCTTAGAAATTATATATTTAAACAAGGGGACTTGTGGGACTTTCTTTTGGACTTGTGGTGTTACTTACCTGCAACATATGTGTAGGCTTGCAAAATTAATATTTAACAGTAACATCATACTGAAGCCAGATATGTGTATTTATCCACAATTCAGCAAAGCTATTTGTTTGAACAAGGCTTTCTGTCAGTAAGGCCAAAAAAAAAATCATGTAGAAACCAATAGAGGCTAGATTATTCTTACTTTTTCCACCTTTTTTTTTTTTTTTTTTTTTTTTTTTTTTTTAAAATTTTTTTTTTTTTTTGTTTATTTGGTTTTTTTTTTTGTTTA
>JAOTRN010000025.1:6773571-6790149 GCA_028566695.1 Bagroides melapterus | reverse complement strand
TTTTGTTCACCATCAGACACACTCCACCACCTCTGGTCTTCCCCGACTCAATTGTCCTGTCCATGCGGTGGACCGAGTATTAACTATACTCTTATTGTCCAGCATGTTTCTGAGGCCAGAATTAGAGTAGGCCGCAAAATAAAACTAAAGTCGGGTGTGGAAAGTTTTTATTGTAACATGAGTCACAAAAGATGAAATTTGCAAGCCAAAGAGAGATAACACCCAACTGAGTAAAAATGCTGTATAAAAATTGTCCAGAACCAGCAACACCTCCACATGTTTTCTTTTAGCCATCAAGGATTACTAGTTCACAGGGTTCACTAACACAACTGCTGGAAGAAAACTTCACATTTCAGTGTTTAAATTCCAAATTTGTATTTTGGAAAAATATTCTGTTTGAGGACATACAAAAATAAGTGTAAGAGTGGTCAGAGTGTTTGCAGGAGGAGAGGGTGGTTTAAAAAAAATCAACACACAGCTCTGCTTTACAGATTCTTGATTACTGGTCCAATCAGAGCAGTTGTGTCTTTGTATACTGGAGAGAGTCCAGTGTGTTGATTGTTGGCTGTGATTGCTAATAGAGGTCATATCACACTACAGTCATTTGTAGCTTGTCCTCCAACCGTAAGGAAGCAAAACACTTAAGTGGGCCTGACTGTAGTTTTATTTGTGTTCTATTTAAGATCATTTTTGGTCCTTGGATGCTTTTCATATCATGTGTTTTGGCTTTCTGAGTTCTTTGACTTATACTAGCATGTGTCTACTTGTGTGTATTTGGATTTTGTCCAGTCTTGTTATCTCTTACTGGCAAGCTATTTGATAATAACTTCGATTTGAATTGTGTTTCTGTGTGTCTGTGCAGGTCAGAGTGGTCTGGGCAAGTCCACACTCATGAATACCCTCTTCAAGTCCAAAGTAAGCCGAAAGTCAGTCATGGGAACAGCTGAGGAACGCATACCTAAAACTATTGAGATCAAGTCTATCAGCCATGGTAAAGCAATCTTTTGGTTAAAATGATCATAACGCATATATTACTTGTACATGTGTTAACTCCACGGTATTAGAACAATTTCACATTCAGAGAAACTAGATAGAAATCTAGCAATGGAGCATGTTACATTTAATCTGGAATTTAATTCTTGTATATTTCATTGCATTACTTTTCCACAATACTGGAGTGAATAACTGGAGTGACTGTGTGGTGTTTGGCCTTTTTTTCCTTCCAGACATTGAAGAGAAAGGTGTAAGGATGAAGCTGACCGTCATAGACACGCCAGGTTTTGGTGATCAGATCAACAATGAGAACTGGTGAAGAAGAGTACCTTTAAATGAGCCACATGATCTGTTGCTTTTTCAGCACTTTTCTTCAATGACTATATTATTACTGTGTTCTGTACTCTTCCACAGTTGGCAGCCCATAATGAAGTTCATTAACGAGCAGTATGAGCAGTATCTTCAGGAGGAGATCAACATTAACCGTAAAAAGAGGATTCCTGACTCACGAGTTCACTGTTGCATATATTTTATCCCACCCACAGGACATTGGTCAGTACAATTTCCTTTTTTAAATCTACATTACTTTCACCTTTCCTGTTTTCAGATCTCTGACATACGCCTCCACAGTCACAGTCGTTTATTTGTGGAAGCCTGGGAAAACCCTTTACATGGTCAAATATTTATTTATTTTTTACATTTAGTATAAAGTTCTGAAAACTGATATGCACATAACCAAGAATTAAGCAACCAAGCAACGATAAATAATGTTTCAGCATTTTGAAAAATAAATGACATTTAAAGATTTTAAGTAATTAATGAATCAATTTCAGTTCCTCTGTAAGATACCAGGTAAAAAAAAATATAGTGCACACAGCAAAACAAGAGACAAACAATACAAAACAATACAAGACAATACAAGACAAGCAACACCAACCAGTATACATACTGTATATTCTACAGTACATGAGAAATACAGGAATTAATGCTTAATAATGGCAGCAGATACAGTATATGAGGTGAGGTAGTGAGAGTGCAAAAACAGCAATTGACTGAATGGGCAAAGATACAAAAACAGTGTGCAAACAGTTTGATATGGGTGGTGCTGTAGACATGCTACTCTGTTAGCATAAAGCCATTCCATAAACTGGACATGGTGTGGTGAACAAACGGTGTTCTATTAGAAGTAATGACTTGAGGGCTAAAATTATCGTCCAGACTACTCCTTTTAAGGTGTCCAGTGATTTTGTGTCTCTGTATATTGGGCTGTTAGGATCTAGCTGCTCAGGTATGCGTGTGCGTGCGTAAAAGAACATTTAGGTTGAAACAGACACTCACCTTTTTGTCAAGAAGCTCTGAGAGGAAATGGCTTCTGATAGTCTGCCAGCATTGACAGTGATGTTCAAACCAGAGTCTTCTTTGTATCTCAGCAGACTTCCTGTCCTGTTTTTCATCTAAATATTGTTCAGCATGAAAAATCCTTTGATGCTGTTTCTATGGCAATATACTAATATACTCTGTTTGCACGTTTGACATTTTTCTTCTAGCACATCGAGGCCTTTCTATGTATATTTGTATTCACACAAATTCATATAGACACGCGTCATGATTTGAGTCAGATGCAGATTTTTTTTTTTTTAAAGCCGCCAGCCTTGATGTGTGTCGGTTGCAGGTTTTCGAGTGTTTATATAATGTGATGAAAGGCTGATTGTTGTTTATGCAGTGCTGCAGATGTGTGTGCAGCTGTAGTTTGGCTTTGAACACCTCAAATAGGTAGGGAGAGTCACAGCACAGCTTTTAACACAGGCTGTAGACAGTACGTATATCCTATTTTTTTTAAGTTTAGACTTTATCACAAAGGGAGTTTCCTTGCATTTTCTGCTACATCTCACAGGTCATGGGTCTCATTTTACTCTACTTGGTCCAACACAGCACAGCAGATCTGAGCTTAGATTCCAGTAGGTTAATAAAGTGTGGACTTTTGGAGGTTTTTAATCCCTGGACATAAATATGCCTCATCATTAACAGGGTGGTGCTTCTTGTGTTGTAAGACCACCATAAATTTCCTTGATCATTTTAATTACATGACCTTCTGTAGACCTGACAACTCAATTTGCATAAGAGCTCAACATTTTAACACTGGCGCATACTGGAGAAAACTGGAGCTTTCACCCAGAAATCCACTAAATATAGCCCAGATGGCTACATGCTCTTCTACTTCTTCAGCTTTGCTAAAATGTATACCTTTTTTTTGCGTTTCCTCTCTAAAAGTGCCATATATACATGAATCTGAACTGTATTTTTTCCTTTATCAGTCTAAGGCCTTTGGATGTGGAGTTTATGAGACGACTGAGTAAAGTGGTGAACATTGTCCCAGTTATCGCCAAGGCTGACACCTTGACCCTAGAGGAGAGGGACTTCTTCAAGAAGAAGGTAAGCAGCTTCAGTTTTTCTTAACAAACTGTTTCTTGCTCTCTGTAGTAAATGGTTGCTCAACGTACTTCTCAATGTGACTACTTTTGTAAAGACTCATTTGTATATTTTTTTACAATAAATATTAAAGGATTCTGATTGATTCGTGTTATTTGGCTTTTGCATGGGTCCTTCATGCTCTGTTGTGTGTAAAAGCTCATGGTTACATTCCAAGAAAGCAGTATATTACTGGATTACTGGTGCATGTTCCTTAGTAGAGGTAGTTAGTATCAGCCGGTAGTGACTTCCTGTTTGCTTAGGATTCAGAGGTCTTCTGAAGAGACTTTGTAGATGTTGTACAGATATGTTATGATGACATGTGGCATACTAGAAGGAAAGTTGCTCATTGTTCCTGCTTTCTCTATCAGTGTTGTACTGTTTAGTGTTAATCATTGGTTATGTTTGTTCTGGCCTGTTTCACTCAGAGAGGAGGACCTGAGCTTTGACAGCGGACATTTCTCTCTATTTTTCGGAATCCCTCCGAGCTTTCTTCCACAGCAACAGGAAATACAGTACAGCTTTTCTGGATCAAACTCAGCTCAATGCTCTTGCTTTATAGGCCAATTGGGAGCACTGTGTTTCATGAGCAGGATCCTCGGGATCTTTTTTTTTGTTTCAAGTCAATAGGCAGTTGAAATCTGTGAGATAAATTTGTTTCATGCAATGAGGACATATTTGAGGCTTAAGAAGAGAATATAAGGTCCATACATGGGGGGGAAACAAAAACAGTCACAAATGAAAGACACAAATCATTTCACTTCCTATCATCGGGAAGTCTTCCACAAGGGCACTAAAAGTTGCTCACACATAGCTGCTGGTTAAGTGATTAGCTTAAGCTTTCACTGGAGGGGGATGAGGGAGTGGACTGAGTGAAAGCATGCTGAATAAAATGAAGTCTAGTGGTGTTAGTGGAGGGTTTTCTTTTCAGATATCAAGAATACTTTTTTTTACTTTTCTGTGTGTGTGTGTGTCTGTGTCTGTGTCTGTGTCTGTGTCTGTGTCTGTGTGTGTGTCTGTGTCTGTGTGTCTGTGTGTGTGTCTGTGTGTGTGTCTGTGTGTGTGTCTGTGTGTGTGTCTGTGTGTGTGTCTGTGTGTGTGTGTGTGTCTGTGTCTGTGTCTGTGTCTGTGTCTGTGTCTGTGTGTGTGTGTGTGTGTGTGTGTGTGTGTGTGTGTGAGTGAAAGAGATAGAGAGCAAGAGAGAGAGAGAGAGAGAGAGAGAAATATTTACCAGCATGTCAATTGGTGTATATGTGTTCTACCAGTCATTTTACAGAAGGTAATACTGTATATGGCATTCAAATCCCAGAGATAATCTGCTAAATATTTGCATTTACATTTATGGCATTTGGCTGATGCCCTTATCCAGAGTGTCTTATATTTTTTATGTCATTGTTTACAGCTGAGCAATTGAGGGTTAATGGCCTTGCTCAGGAGCCCAGCAGTGGTACAGTAACTTGGTGGATCTGGGAGTCAAACTCACAACCTTCTGATCAGTAGCCTAGAATCACTAAGCCACCACATCAAAACCCCTAATGAAAAAATGATCCAATACATGTGTCCACAGGGAAAGGGAAAGAATTGTGTGTCTGCTGCAGAGTTTCTGATATGACGTGTTTTTCTAGATCAGGGAAGAACTGAGGGCCAACAACATTGACGTCTATCCCCAGAAGGAGTTTGACGAGGATACAGAGGACAGACTGATCAATGAGAAAATAAGAGTAAGTGCAGATAAAAGCAAATTTGAACCTGCTACAGTTGTTGAGTCAATTAACATTATAGCTTTTTATTGTACTACAAGAGCAGAGAATATACTGTTTCATACTGTGGACATTTGATACTGATTGTCTGATATTGATTAATATCCTGTGATGCTCCAGGAGATGATTCCTTTTGCAGTGGTGGGGAGTGACCAAGAGTACCAGGTCAATGGGAGGAGACTCTTAGGAAGGAAAACCAAATGGGGAACCATAGAAGGTACTGAATCACTTACATAAATATCAAAAAAAAGAAAAGGAACACCTAATCATCACAGTTTAACTCCAAGTCAGTTAAACTTCAGAGAAAATCACTCTGTCTAGTTAGGAAGCAAACGTGATTGTGAAGTAATTTCACCTGCTTTGGTGAAAATAACAGTGACAACTGCTGCACTGGAGAGGCAAATGTAAGACAGCCCACAAAAAGGGAATGGTTTTGTTTTGTTAGGTTCCTTGTCACTACTTGTAGCATAAGCCAGTACCTGTATCCAATCATGTTGCACAGGGAGTTCAGTTCCTCCAAGATGTTGCATCCAAGGAGGGATAATGTGTGTCTCAGCAGTTTCAAAAGCATGGAGGAGATACCAGGAAACTGAGCAGTATACAAGGAGAGATGAACAGGGCTCTATAAGGGCAACAACCCAACAGCAGGCTCAGTATCTTCTCCTTTGTGGAAGGATGAGCAGAAGAAGTACTTCCAAAGCTCTACAAAATGCTCTCCAGCAGGCTACTAGTGTGCATGTGCATGTAGTGTGCCAGACTCAGACTCCATGTCCAGGGTGGAATGAGGGCCAACATCCTCTAGTGAGACCTTTGCTCATAGCCCAGCACCATGCAGATTGATTGGCAGAATACACCAGAATTGGCAGGTCCACCAGTGGCACCCTGTTCTCTTCATGGATGAGAACAGGTTCTCACTGAGCACATGTCACAATCATGAAAGTGTCTGGAGATGTCATGAGGAATGGCAACAGTATCTAGACACTATGTCCAACAGCTTGACCTGGGTCAGTAATGGTTTGGAGTGGAATATCCTTGCACAGACCTCCACATGATGGCCAATGGTACAGTACATTAATGCTGTTAGGTACCGGGATGAAATCATTGTCAGACCTTGCGCTGGTGTAGTGGGCACTAGAATTTTCCTGGTGCATGACAAGGTTTGGCCTCATTTGGACAGAGTGTGTGGGCAGGATGACAAAGGCACTGATGCCATTGACTGGCCCTCACGTTCCCCAGACCTGAATCCAATTGAGGACTTCTGGGGCTTTATGCATCAGCACATCCAAAGCTGCCAAGTAGCACCACAGACTGTCCAGGTGCTCCGAGACACTGGGGGGTTCACACAGGCATGTGGGGGCCATTCACATCTACTGACTTACATTGAGTTGCCTTGATGAAATTCATGCAAGCTGGATCGGCCAAGAGTATTTTTAATTTTTTTCTTTGATTTTCAGTGTGATTTTGAATCCAAGCCCTCAGTGGGTCAATGATTTTGGTTTCTGCTGGCCATTGTCAAATCATAATGTTCTCAACAAATTACACATTGTAAAGATTATCAACTTGAATGTTTTGTTCATTGAAATCGAGAAGAATTGTTATTGTTTGAAAGGATAAAACAACCTGAAGATCAGAGAGTTGTCTGTGGAAGAAAAGGAATTTGGAAGCATAAAAAAGTGAAATCAATCAGAACCGTTGTACAGGCATTGGGTGTAGCCAATACAATAATTTGGAATGTCTTAATAAAGAAAGAAACCACTGGTGTACTAACAACCAGACACCAGACAGGTCAGCCAAGAAAAACGATAGCAGTTAATGACAAAACAATTGCAAGAACTTTGAAGAAATACCCGATCCACAGTTCAAAAAAGTCTTTGAGAGCAGAAATACAGAGCCCATACAACAAGATGCAGACCACTCATCAGCAGTAATAATCAGTAAGCCAGATTAGAATTGGCAAAGAAATACAAAGATGAGTCATAAAAGCTTTTGGAACAAAGATGAACCTCTACCAAAGCGATTGAAAGGTATAGAGAAAGAAAGCATCTGCTTATGATGCAGAACACTGATGAAGCATAGTGGAGGTTGAATGAATTCTACAGAAACATTCTGTCTGCAATTTACAGAGAAATGCATCCAGGTGAATTGGGAGAAATGTCATCATGCTGGAAGATAATGACCCAAAACACAACAAAGGACTTCTGTACTTGTACCCTAAAGAGAATTAATGCAAAAAAAAAGCAGCTGAACAGATGCCGTTAATATCAAACCTGGGAAGATGGATGTATAACAAATTAGGTCTGCTTCCTAATACGGACCTTAAGAAATTCACAACCAGCAGCCAGTTGATTAAGTTGATCATTTCTGTCCTTCTCGGTGTAGCATTTACTTAAAGCATGTCTTGAATTTAACTGTAGGTTATTCTTTACAATAAAGTTGTGACTCTATGTGCTTGGTGCTTGTTCTGCTTAGGCTCTAGTGCAACAGCAACATTATAGATACCTTACTAGTGAAATATAACAAAGTAGTAGTAAAGGTTTTCCATATTATGTATAGCAACTTGGTTCCTTTTTGTGTTCACTCTAGGCTGAAATAGAGCTTATGTTACTCTTATAACTGGCTGCAGGGCTGAAGCAAGCAGAGACGCAGCCTATTAAAGAGATTTAGAATTTATGGTGTGAAATTGTTGTGTAATTACTCTCTAATCTTCCTGAAGTCCTCTTATTAAAGCCCTCATTTTAAATTCCTCTTTTCTTGTTTTCAGAATTTTTCAAGCTGCTGCTTCATGGTAGCATTTTTTTTTTTCCTCAATTATTGAACAATTTCTGTAATTCATGCTGCCCAGGCATCCACGTGTTTGTTGTGAAGAATTTGTCTGGTCATCCTTAGGTTTTTTGTTATTTTTGTCTTATTTTCTTTTTGTGAGATGTCAGAGAGATTCAATTATGGAGCGTCTTCTGCCCCCTAGTGGTTAATGATGAAGTCTACAGTAAAGAAAGTTAGTAGAGCTTTTATGGTATGTAAAGAATTGCGCTCTCTCTCTCTCTCTCTCTCTCGCTCTCTCTCTGTGTCTGTCTGTCTGTGCAGTTGAGAACATCGCTCACTGTGAGTTTGCCTACCTGCGGGACCTCCTTATCAGGTGAGTGAAGTCTGAGAAGAAAAGTGATGATTATTGATGATGTGTCTTATAAATGGCTTCTCTAAATTATGTCTGTTTTTTCTGTGTGATTGTTCATCTCATAATTCCTACAGAACCCATATGCAGAACATTAAGGACATCACCAGCAGCATCCACTATGAAATGTACCGTGTGCGTCGCCTTAATGAGAACAACATGCAGGCTAATGGGCTCTCTGAGCACCACCCTGCCTCACATGAGATCTAATGCCTTCATCCATCTGGCTTCTCTTACATCCCTCTCTCCTCTTCTCTGCACTCCACCTGCCACCCTATTCCACTCTCTCTTTCTCAGCCAGGGACAGAATCATCATGAAATGGAGTCAACTAGTTCTCCAGAGAAGGGCATGTTATAACTTTATTCCCCATGCAATCCAGCACAACGCATTCTCATGCCTCCTGCCTGCCTTCTCTAACTCACAGACTGAAGACTTAAGAGGTCTTACACACCCACACCCACACACCCACACACAGCTCAATGCTCACTCATCCACATGTCCTGTGTGTCCACTCCACTCACCCAGCTTCATGTTTCAGGTCTCTGACTAAACCGCAGATCAAGAGACCAGAATGCGGTGCTTGTAAAATGTATACACTTTTTGCTTTAATATACAATCAGCACTTCATATAAACATTCTCTTTTTTAATTCTTATTGTTGTTTTTTTTGTTTGTTTGTTTTTGCCTTGCTGCTTCATCAATAATGTGAAAGTCCAGGTTCTGTGGCTTTCTAAAGCCAACGCTGAAGCACCAGACCTGCACCTTCAGTCATTCAGGAGCCCACCTGCTTATTTGCACCTTCTTAGTGGTTAAGGGAAAGGAACTGGTCCAGATGCAGATGGATATGTGCACGTTCTTATGCATGAGTGAGTGAATATGCATGTGCCCATGTCTGAATTCTTTATTAACAGTAATGTTTAATATTAGAATCTAATGAATAAAACTCATGTGTTTTCAGTCAGTAATGGCAATAGTGTTTGTTACAACAGCAGTAATAATGCTTTTGTTGTAGTTTTGTTTTGTTTGCTGTAATGGGGAGATACAGATTGTAACTGCAGTTGAAATATGAAGCTGATGTAGTGGACTGTTATGTTTTTCTGGAAATATTGTCTTTCTAGAGACTACTATACATAGTTTAATACTACAGTGATAATGATACATTCCTTTGGAACCTGGTGAACGCTGTTTTCATTACTGTGAAGAAACGTTGGCTTTTATTCATTATCACATTATTGTTTGAGTGAGAGGTCATGATATCCAACTGAAAGGTCACCTGACTTCTTAAACATCTTCAGGCCCTGCTGTGTTGCATGGTGGTTTTCGGCTGATGACGTGAACGTGTGTTTTAACCTAGGGGCTCATCATTTATTCATTTCAACGGGATGTTGTTTGTCAGTGTTGCAGTTCAGATTACGACAGTTTTACATCCCTTTGTGTTATATAATTATACAGAGTTTTATTTCCCATATAAAATCACGGTATTGACATGGACATTAAGTGCCTTATTATATCTCCTATTTACCATTTAAAGAAGAAATGACTGAAGCATCGTTACAACCCAAATGAAAGATTTTCCACATTGTATGGCCTTACAAATGTCTCCAAAACTTTTAACTGCATTTAATTTGAGAAATGCCAGTGTACTTGTCCTGTTCTGTATATTCATAATTCACTTGTTTTTACTGGTATTAAGAGTAACCCAAATATCTTTGATATCTGCTATTTTAATGAAATAAAGATGGAAAATTTACGATCTTTTTTTTTTTTGTTTACTGTTGATGGTTTGAGAGTTTTCCTATATGATCATAATTGGTTGTGAAATGTCAACTTACTTGAGTATAAAATGTATTTCAAAAAGCAGTTTACATTTATAATTCTTTTCTATTTAGGGCTTGGAAATGAAATATTCAGAACAGCTTGTTGACGTTAGAGACCATGTTATTCTTCATACAGAACTCAGCTCTGTGACTGAGATTTGTGGAGGTACAATATTTTTACTCGATTTGGTTTGTTAGTTTTCCCAAATCTCTATTTTGTCTCACACACACACACACACACACACACACACACACACACACACACACACACACACACGTGTTAATCATAGAAGAATATTAAAAAAGAAAAAAAAATGAATAGCGTAGTGTTTTGCTGAGAACTCATTTTATTTGTTCCAGGTTTGTGTAAACACATTTTTCAGCAACTATTTTTCCCTCAAATGAGTTTTTTTTTAAATATTTTATGGATAGTATACTGTACGTAAAGATTAAAGAAGTTTTAAAGATGGTTAAAGTGTCATTCACAGGAACCTTTGTACATGTTTTCAGCAGTTCGGGGACACAAAGGCTTTTGAGGCTGATAAATTGACTTAAAAATTCAATTTAAAGTTCAAATAAAGTTCAAATTTTCTATTAATCTGTGACATCTATTCCATTATTATTATTGGTTATGAAAAATATACATCACAAATTGCGCTCTATGAAATATATACTATTTTCCACAATTCTACTCAGACAAAGTATAGAAATAGTAACTAATGTTTAGTTCAAAGGGATATAATTTATCACCCAGAAATAATAATTCAGATTAACGTCTTTTCACTTTCAAGTAGAATTTGAATGAACAGTTTTTAAAAAAAAAAAAAAAGATTAGACCAGTGTTGACTGGGCCATGCATGAATTTCAAAGAATACAAGTGTACAAAAATAAAGTATAAACAGCCGAGTGTAGAGTTATATAATGTATGTAAAATGCAGTACTGCACAGTTGCACATAAAATAATCTACTGAAATCATTCTAATATAAAGTACTGCACATCAGAGTTAATTGCACTTCCAGTAATAGAATAAAGTGAACGAATAAATGCAACGTTCAGTATCGCATTGTAATAATTCCTCCTGGAGTTAATTGCTTTTTAAACTGTACAGAAGATTATACAGATGTGTGGAATATTCTACATGAAAACGTGAAGATTGTGGAGACTTCAACACAACATTCAGTTTTTACTGCTGTGGGGGTTTTTTGACGGGGGAATACAATTGGTTGACCTATTTGCTCTGTAGGAAACTTTTGTTGGACTGGACTGGACTGGACTTTTGTTAGTCCAGGGAGAAATAAGGTGATATATGGCACATTATATGAGTTAGGACATACTGTATCTCTCATCCAGGCCTGTGACAGATGTTGCACTGGAGTTAGAGCTTCTGTCTTGAGGCAGGTGAGGACAGTAGTCTGTTATATGTGATAATCATGTACAGGTTATGTGGTTAGGTAGTGTACCACAGTGGTTTGGTGACTAACATGTTTGCCTCAATTCCTGCCTCCACTTTGTGTGTATTTTGCATGTTATTCCCATGCCTTGCAGGTTACCTTGGATATTCTGGTTTCCTCCCCAGTCCAAAAACATGTGTTGTAGGCTGACTGCTATCTCTAAATTGTCTGGTGTGTGTGTGTGTGTGTGTGTGTGTGTGAGAGAGAGAGAGAGAGAGAGAGAGAGAGAGAGAGGGATTGTGCCCTGCAATAGACTGGCATCTTGTATGCTGCCTAGTGCCCAGAGTCTCCTGGGATAGGCTCCAGGTTCACTGCACCCCAGGAGGATAAGTGGTGTAGAGACTGGCTGGAGATACACATATACAGTCGAGGAGGGCAGAAGCTGCCCAGTGACGACATCAAACAAATTCAGTGCACAGAAATGATGAAGCCATTCTCTAAAGCCATTCTCCAAAGATAATACTGCTTTGAAAAAGGGATTTTTTTCATCATATTCTGTGCACAGAATATGTTTGATATCATCACTGGGCAACTTCTGCCATCCTCGACCCTGTCTGCAGACATCTGCACCATTTGTCTCAGTTTTGTTTTGCCTTTAACTGTTTCATCTCATAATTCTTATTGTCTTTTCAATGCCACCATACTGCCCCTCCCCCTCGTCTCAGTTTTCCACTCAAGGTTCCTCCTTCTCTGTCTGCTGGCTTGGTGCCAGATGCTCAGACATGCACGGGTAGGATGCCAGCTTCCACCAAATGCAAATCAGCTCTGTCTTGATTAGAAGGCAGCTGTGAAATCAATTAAATTCAGGAGTGGGGGATCTCAGGGTCCAATGCAGTGTTTCCTGCATATCCCTAAAGTTGACTCTTTTCTGTGAACAATTGCTACAAAAAACCTCAAGCTTTTGTTGGAACTGTATGACATTGAAAATGGCAAGTTTTTCTCACGCATGGTATAAGAAATGATGAATGAAGCCACGCTCGATGCTTGTTTAAAAACAAAGGCGTACGATTTTGTCATAGGCTGAGCCAGGAGAGGGAGGAGGCAGACGACTTCTTCGTTTTCTCTTGATATGATGATTTTGCCTGAGTCTAATGACTCTGAGTAATTATACCAATCAGTCAGCTGTTCTTAGCACTTCTGCTCAAGTGAGATGATGGTGATCTACTGTGCATGTATGCTCATGTTAATGTATGCTAATATGTGTGAGTTTGCTGTGTGTTTAGAGACGATGCAGTTTTGTGTGTGTGTGTGTGTGTGTGTGTGTGTGTGTTCAAGGACATTGGCTTTGTCACTGTAATTACACTTGTAGTCAATATGCCAAGTTTTAGTGAATTATTTTCAGGATCTGCATCCTTAATGCATTCTTTCATCTGGAATTTACTAAGAGGAATTTACTTACTAAGAGCATGTCTCTTTGTATTCTTGATCTGGTGTCAGAGTAAAGGCTGAAAGGCTGCATTGCTTTTTTTTTTTTTTTTTTTTTTTTTTTTTAGGAGAGTAATGAAGAAAAGGCATGGTGGTTAGTACTGTACATTTGCCTCTTCCAAGGCTGGGAGTACGATTCCTATCTCCACCATGTTCTCCCTGTGCCACCAGTCCAAAGACATATGTCATAGGCTGAGGCATCTCTAGATTGTCTGTAGTGGAGAATGGATTGATGATGAACACATTCCATTTCTCAAAGTCTTTTAGTGCATTTCCATGTATTTCCAGTCACTGTTCAAGGTCTTATATAGAGTCATTGTTTATGTTTCTTTATGAATGTTTTTTCTGTTGTCGAACCCTGCTGATGATAAAGCCTCGTTAAAGCCTCACTGTGGTGCATTCAGGTCTACAAATATCACACCAACTCTGTAAAAAGACACATTTCTCTTACATACAGTGAATGCTTTAAATAGATTAACTTGATTGTTCCATGCAGGTGCACAATGGTGTCTTGTTTGTATGTTTATGCAAAGATTTGTCTCAGGTGAATTGACTTTGGGGTATTGTGTAGGAACACTGGTTATTGTGTAGGAACACTGGTCCCTGGTTGTGATGATATAACGGAGTGCGACAAACCAAATACCTATGCACGTCTAAAATCTAATCTAATCTAATATCTATTAATAGCTTCACAATCTAGTGCTTGTAGTGTTACAACCTGGAATTAAAATAGATTTAATTAGGATTGGTATCATTTGATTTAATAAAAATGTCTAACATTTAAATGAGCAAGGTTTTTTTTTTTATTAAATTAGGTAATTAAAAAGACATTTGTTTGGATGCTCTTCTCAGGGTGATGAGCAGTGTTGGGTTTCCATTAAACTTAAGTCTTTGTGAGAAGCCAAAGTATTTTTGGTGTCATCAAACCTCTCATCAAACTTTTTTTAGTTTGCTAAGTTGCTGAGAGTCTCCAGTTTTTTCTTTACTCCTCACTCCTCTACGACGCTCAGCAGTCTTGTGAACAGAGTCCCTTCATCTGAACTATATGTAGATCTCTTTGGATCCTATAGAATCGTTGGCCTCTTGGTTGCTCATGTCTTCTTTATTCAGTGATTTTTGTGCAGATTTGTGGTTGTGCCATATTCTTACCTTTAAAAAAAATATTTAATGGTACTCCACACCATGGATTTTATTTACAGAATTTTTCAATAATCTTGCTTAATAGGACGTTTTGCCTTCAGAATTAAACCTAGATAGACTCACTGCAAATAGGTTTATATTATAGGCCTGCAGCTGAGTTACCTCAATGTAATATTCTTCAGTAAAGCGATTAAATGATAACTCCCATAACTCCCAAATGATAACACTGAACTGGGCTGTCGGCCTCACAATTAAATAAAATCAACCAAAAAACCTCCACAGTAAAGTGAGAAATATGAGTCAATTTAATGTAATGTATCTAGACATAAAAATCCTGTAAACGTTCCATTTTAGGACAGGTGGCAGACAGACTTATGTTAAACAACAGAATATGAAGGTAAGAGAAAAGGAAGGACTCCAAAGAGATAATAAGATTTCAGCTGGACTGTTTTAGTATTCCCATTGTCTTGCCTCTTATAATGTTGATATGGAATATTGGACTGTATTTCAGAGCCATGCGTAATGAAATAATCAGTTCATTTTCTTCTTGGCTAGTTTATGAACGTAGGGTAGCATGTACAATGGAGTAGTTAATAGAGGTGTGTAGTTTTTTCCTGGATGTTGCCACAGTCCAGCAGATGTCATGCTACACCAGCTTTGGATGAAACTACAATCCCCATAAATCTTTAGTTATGTCTGTTAGAGTTTAAAAAGCATTTCTATTAAAAAATAATAAATAATCATGAGCCGTTTGTCTGTTGACTAGTATGAAGACATTCATTATTAATGAACTCGAAAATCTGCCATCTATGAAGCCAAGATTATTTGCATACTTAATGCCTTTGATGGATTATGTGTATGTTAAAGACAGAGAGAGAGAGAGAGAGAGATTAACTTAAATGCTGACATTGTCATACGATGCAAGGCAATGCACCTACTTGCTCATTCTTCCTCTGCCTGTTAACTGGGTGCAGGAAGTGAGTGAGTTAATAGCCAGGGTGCTTCAATAATCCATTCAGTGGCATCTGTAATCCATCAATAATCCATTTCTTTCATTGACTGTGTTCTTTGGTATTAACAGAACTGATTAGAAATTTAATATACAATATAGAGCAAAGGAAAAAGCAAATTACTCGAGTAAAAGCAAGAATGAAAGCATTAGTTCATTATTAGTGGTTGAAATAATGACTCTGTGATACGTTTGTGTGGAATGAGAAAAATTGTGTAGATAGAGAGAGAGAGAGAGAGAGAGAGAGAGAGAGAGAGTGTTAATTCAAGCATCCACTAGCAGACAGAGATTTGTTTCCACCCTACCATACCTGATGAGATAGAGTCGATGAGAGATGTTGTCCAGTCTAATGGCCATGGGGACAAAAGAGTTCCTCAGTTTTGCAGTGGAGCATGACCGAGACAGTAGTCTGCTACTGAACACACTCCTCTGGCTGGTGAATATGCTGTGCAGAGGTTGGTGGGTGTTGTCCAGGATAGAGAGCAGACAGTCTATCTAGGCACTTCCAGGAAATCAAAATAGAACCAGACCCTGGTGCACAAACAATGCTGCCACATAAACCTAGGATAGACTGAGGAAGGTATTTCTAGTCAATTAAAAAAAAAAAAAAAAAAAAAAAAAAAAACTATATCATTCACTGTGTAAGTTGAAGGTACTCAAACTCCGCCAGCAGGGGCAAGATCTCCTGTACCCTTACTTTCTATAAGAGTAACTGTATATTTGCTAACACAAAGGGCAATGTACTTGATCTGTTGTATTAATCACATAACACCAAACTCATCGTTTTTGTTGCACCCCTGAATGATCTCATATATGTGGAGGCTTAAATATGGTCCATTCAACCTCAATGTACCAGAACACGAGAGAAGACCTTTCAGAGATTAGTTCTCACATCATTAGCATTTATCCGAAAGTATTTATAAGCAGTCTTGTGTTTTACACAAACTGTTGCACAAAAGTCTATATTAATAATAGTTTACTGCTTAGGTTCAAATGAGAAACAGTTTCTCTCAATCATGTCTTTCTAACTATCTCCATCATTCTGGACATGAACATTGCTCAAGCAGTTAAGGCTTTCAGTTGTTGACTGGAGGATTGGGGTTCAAGACCCAGCAATGTAAGCTGCCACTGTTGGGCACTTGAGCAAGACCCTTAATCCTCACTGCTCTGGGGTGTTGTATCATGGCTGATCCTGTGCTCTGACCCCAACACTCATATGTTGGGATATCTGAAGAAAGAATTTCACTGTGCTGTTATATATATATGTATACACAGTACTGTGCAAAAGTCTTAGGCACCATATTATCTGTAGTACAAATTTTGTTCTATAAGTTTATGATG
>JAOTRN010000025.1:6719732-6743841 GCA_028566695.1 Bagroides melapterus | reverse complement strand
TCTGTACAAGCACAATAAAAAACTATATGCTTTTATAAAATAAAGAAAGGCTAGGCTACATACCTGTAGATGCTTCCTCAGGTTCGACATTGAAGCCTTTGAAGTCGAAAGTATTTTAACAGCTGGCAAACAAATTTTGCACTAAACTGTTATATTAGCTCCCTTATCAGATTTCAGGATGAAATTATTTTTAAATTTCCAGTACTTAAATGCATTTTTATCACTCGCCATGGTGGCATGTCTAATGGTGTCTTATGGTGGCATAATAGTAAGCTTTTGGCGGCAAATATGGATTAACATAATTGGCAGACGTGGGTGCGCCGCAAATTCAAACCAAAGAACCAATCAAAAGCATACCCAATCAGAGAACCAATCAGAACAGCTCCAATTATAATTAGGGAGCGCAACAAATTATTATTATTCAACATATCCTAGGTTTTTAAAGAAATTGTCCAGATGTGACCCTATTTGTAATCTTTAACATTTTCATAAGTAACTGTAATTTAATTACACATTTTATCTCAGTAACTGTAACGAATTACTGTTACATTTATTTTGTAATTAAATTATGTAATTACTATTCATCCATCCGTCCATTCATCCATCTATTCATCCATCTATTCTCTACACTGCTTATTCTAATCGGTAATGGGAAATGCAGGGACTCTTAGCAGACTCCAAGGAGACACGGGGCACAAGGCAGATGACAGCCTTGGCAGAATGTGCTCGTGAAAGTGAGTGTACATTGTGGGAAATGGAGTCCAGTGAGGCTATGCTTCTAGGTTGCAATGTAGGATGGGAAATGAAAGTCGAGTATTGGGTAGACCTAGTCTCAGCCTCCGACATCATGCCCACGATCAATTGGCTGAACATCTGATGAATATGACACATAAAATTAGAGACTCTTCAGGAGCTTTGCCGGTGTCATCTGATCGGTTGGATTCTACAGGATTTCTGGGAGATATCTGTGTGTCACATTTTTTAACAGTCTTCCTGGAAACACTGTACTTCCCTCACAGTTGAGTAAATATGATTTTTGATTGGAGTATCAGTCTGTATGCGGAGGTGTTTAGCGTAATCCTGTCAGCAGTAGGTCATCAGTAGCACTATGACAGCAGAGAGAGCTCAGGCTAATTCAGTCCAACTGCTCTGTATGTGAGTGAGATTTAATTACACATTCACTCAGCCTCTGCCTCAGGAGCTGGACGGCATGCGCACACAAACACACACATGCTAAGATGTGAAATAGTTGTATACTTAATAAAAAATGATTCAAAAGCATCCAGAGCTAGTAATGGTTCAGTTTGTTGCTGTGCCTTGATACACACAAAAACGCACATTGTCGCTGCAGCAAACAGCGAATATAATATATTCAAGCCTGCACAATGCCAAAAAAAAGGAACTTGCTCTCAGATATTGAGGACTAGTTCATTTATGCTTCCCCATTTATGCTTGACCTTTTTGTCAACGTGCCCTCCTCAGCTCGCCTTGACCTTTGTGCAGTCTGTGGCGGAGCTGTAGTGGGATTTGATTGTGACTGCAGCTCTCACACTCCTGCTGCATGATTTATTCACCAGCTAATCTCTGTCTCCAACCCCCCATACACATACACACACGCACACACACACACACACACACTGTGCATTTCTTACAATCCCTTGGGGTGAACACACATCACACCACACCACACCGCACCCACATAAACACACACACATGCAGAGCTAAAGCACACTGAATCTCCACCTCCTCCTCCTTCTCCTCTTCCTCTCTGGGCAGTGAAACACAGATCATGTCACCGGCTCTCTCAGCTCCGGTTGTTTGCATTTCATTAGCTGTATTGGGGATTCAAGCAGAGCGTACGTACATGCACATGCAAGCACATGCATTTAAACCAGGCAAAACAAACACACTCCCCTGCACATACACTGTGGCACAAACGCTTACACGTGTGTAATGATCGCATTGGCTTTGCATTGTTTGAATCGCATTAGCACAAATGAAGGTGTCTAACTTATAGGACCAAAACTTCACTCTTCTTACAGGACTGAAATTTTTAATCACGATTAATCGCATTATGCACAAAATTCAACAATGAATTCAAAATAAGTGTATTTATTTTAAAAGTATTACTATATGAACAAAAGCACAATAACGTTCGGTTTGCAAACACGTAAAACAAATAAGGTGTTTTTTTACAGCAGTTTTCCCTTTACATAGTAGCAGTTAAAATATTTCTTGTAAATCTCAACGTAAACATTAATTGAGTGAGAAGAAAACTCAACTTTGCAATGGATATAAAATAACTTTGGTTCTATCACCTTCACCATGTGGAATGTCCATTTAAGAGTTTGGTACCTTTCTCTATTTTAATGTCCCTGAGAGTTCTTTTCTGTTCTGGTTTGTGTGAGTACTGCAGAAGTCTTAGCCCCACCACAAATGCTCTCATTGGTTGAGACATGTGATGACAACTATCCCAAGTCAGTACTGATCAACATCCCACCCCTCCTGAATACACTGTAGACAGTGAGCAAAAGACTTTCAAAATAATAATAATAAGACGAAGAAAAATAAAAGAAATGCACAGTAAAATAACCGTTGCAATAATTAATTAATGCCTTAATGCGATAATAACGTGTTAACATGCCCAGCCCTAAAATATATTTTATATATTAGTCACCTTATATATTAATTATATTATATATTTATATATATATATGTTTTGTAATTGCTCAAGGTGCAAAAGATATACAACTTGCATGTCAGCTCAGTTAAAAAAAAAGATCAGAGCCCTACGGTATATTGTTATAACTCACCGAGCTGACGTCTTTGGATAGAGGATGCTATATGTGTTCTTTTTTAAAATGTTTCTCTCTGACCAGCAATGCTAAATAAGCTCCTGGGCAGTGCTCTTGTCATCAAAGCTGTTTTTTAAGAACTTTTAGGCGTGGCTATGGGGATTAGTGTTTATTCAGATGGAAGAGCATTCTGACACTGATGTCGGATGAGGAGGTCTGGGGTTTAGTCTCGGCTCCAATTCATCCCAAATTTGTTCGCTGGGGTTGAGTCAGAGTCAGGGCTCTGTGTGGGTGATGCCAGTTCTACTACTTCGACCTTGGGAGCATTGTTATGCTGGAACATTTGGGTCACTTTAGGCACAAAGGTATCCTTCCTAATGGTGTGCTTCCACCTGTTTGTCAGGGGTATATAAGCTTTTTGCCATATAGTGTATCATGCTAGCTATCATTCTTCAGATTAGAACTAATTCTGTTGTCAGACTTATCTAAAGCTTTCCCAGATTCCTTTGTTTCTGGGATTTTATATCTTAATGATTTTATATCTCTTGAATTTGAATAATGTATATGAAAAGTTTATTTCTTCACATGTATAATTGTAGATAATTATTAACTACTACTATGACCATGTGGCAGAAAAGGAAGTCCTTCCATCAAATGATGCTGTTTGGAGATTCTTACACCATATTGGATGGTTCTTAATACTTTTTGACTATTTTGGTTGATTGTAATAATTTGAAGAAACATCCACTGGATTTGGGGCTGTTTCTGTAAAGGTACGCACTACAACATGCAGCCAAATGCTTATTATTATTATTATTATTATTATTATTATTATTGTTCAGAATTAATTGAAAAAGTTATATGACCAGTGCAGAATATATAGAGCTGGGCAATGATCAAAAATTTAATCTCGAATACAGGCATGATGTTTCTGTGATTAATCGCAATTAATCACATTGTTATGCACAAAATTCAATAATGTTAGGGACATCAAAGGCGCATACAAATTTGTTTGCTGTAGAGAGACAAGCTGAATTGCACATTTTTCAGTTTCATACAAAAGAACCGAGAAAGAGAAACTGTTAATGTTACATTTTTGTCATCTATTAATGGAATAAACTTAGTTTTAAATATTACTATTACTTAAATATTCTTTACTTCTGGTACATGGCAATGATATGACAGAACGGAGGTGAGATCTAGCATTAACAAACAATACAGTGAAAGGAAAATATGGTTTCTGTTCAAGTAGCAATGATAAGTCAAGTCAAGTCAAGTCAAGTCAAGAAGATTTAATGTCAATTCAACCATATATAGCTTACGCAGTACACAGTGAAAGAGTTGAGACAACATTACTCTAGGACCACAGTGCTACATAGAAGAAAAGGACAGAGCTACATAAAACACAGAGCTAAGGACATAAGTAATGTTACAGTAGTCCAAGCCACATAAAGCAACCTAGTGCATACGGAGCAAGACAAAAGAAAAAAGACAGACAGTGCAGACAAACAGTGTGCAAAAAAAACAAACATTCATACAGTAGGTATATTCTAATGCATGCACTCATGCTTGCTTTTTCTCGCTCACAAATACACATTACTTCTAACTGAGTCAACACAGCATCAAGAAGTCATATGCATGTGTCTCCACCACTATCAACAACAAATCATTAGAATCCCTGTTATCACAGTCAGAGCAGCCTGAGAATGCTTTTCCATAATGCCTGTCCTGGTTATGGATGATCACACACTGAGTGCAGTGACTTGATTACATTCAGCCACATTTATACACCTGTCAGCTGTCTCCTTGTGTGTGTGTGTGTGTGTGTGTGTTTTTTTTACCTAAATAAAAGCAGAGCTAAAGAAACATAAATATATGTCTGCTTTCAGTGGTTGTATCAAGTGTAGAGTAATAAGCCCCATATCTCCAGGCAGATCTCGAGTCATTTTGTGGATAGGATTAGAAGAGAAAGGTCAAAAGCGACAGGAGCTGAAGGGATTCTCTAACTTGGGTCTCAGTGATATTTGATGAGTGTGTGAATTTTAAATTGGGATAAAAGGATAGAGCAGGTTTGAGTCAGTTGTTAAGGTGATGGCTGTTACGGTTTTGACACTGATATGGATAAACAGGGAGTGGGCGCTTTGTTGTCTCTCTCTCTCTCTCTCTCTCTCTCTCTTTCTCAATCTGTGTGTGTGTGTGTGTGTGTGTGTGGGAGTGTGTGTGTTTCATACAGATTTTTGTCAGTAAAATTTCTTCTCCCAAATAGTACTACTCTAAAATGTCTGAGCATAAACATTACAGATTCTACATTGTATCTCCATGGGGATGGGACTATGGCTGTTCTTCCTCATACTGATGCCAATTCCTCCGAGACCCCAGTCTGAATTTCATTGCCTGCAATGATCTGTGGTCTGCACATGCAACAGGATCAATATTTGGATAGGAGACGTGTGTGTCTGGCCAGCAGTGCCTTGTCTGGGATCCAGACCTGATCATGAAATCTCTGTTCAGTAACCACAGGAAGATAATAGTGGCTGGAAGAGAACAAACATACACTTAATTGTGTGTGCGTGTGCGTTTGTGTGTGTGAAGAGAATGTCTCAATATGCTCTGCCTGTTTTCAAAAGAATCGTATTATGAGGCAGTGTGTCATTTGCTCTCTTTGTCCTTGCCCATGCACTCCATTCCTCATCTCTCCTGCCTACTGGCTGGAACATTAACAGCACCTTCTCCCACACACACATACACACACACACACACACACAGAGCGAGAGAGAGCACTCTACTCTCAGCTTCACCCAGACTTCACCATATCTACATACTCAGTGTAATTGACATTTTCCATTTGGCGGCTTCTATAACTCCTGCCTGCCGTTGCTGTGGTAACAATCTCTGGGTCTCAGCTGGCACATTGACGCTGCCCTGTAGGCTGCCTCGTCTCTCCTCCCTGCTAGCCTACCCTTTTAAAGGACTATTTAATAAGGCAAATAATAAGACAGCCTTATTCAATAAGGCAGCTTTATTACGTACATGTATCTGATAACTGTTCAGTCAATATCATGATGCTGATATGGTGAATTTTTCTTTTCCAGATACTTGACATAATAAGTGACATAAGAACTGGTGTTATATAAATGTCAGCAGAATTGTGCAGTACTTCAGTTTAAAGTCAAATTTACAATAGTGGGTATTTCCACTTGGTTGCTTTATATCCTAAGAATAGTATCTTCAAATTTATAAAATGGGAGAAAAAGATCCGTTTGACCCTACAGTAAATATACACCTGTTAAAAAATCCTGGAGAATTCAAATAAGAGACTTGTACAGAAATCAAATGATAATTTTGTTCATGTTTTGGAACCATTTCTATAAGATTCCTGTGGAAATAGTCTTAAAGGACATGATAGTGTGTCTATCATATAAGGAGCCATTTCTACGGGATCCCTTTTTTATTCCAGTCTTTATGAGAAGTCACTGTGATATTTTTCAGTTTTGTTTCAGATATGTTTTGGATTTGATTAAGCTGAAGTTCTGAAGTTGCTAAATATGTTTACAAAGATGTATTATAAGTATCTGGCAAAACTGCATATCATGTGCTGATATTTGATAGTATATTAAATAAAGGAAACGAACCAGTAAAAATTCCATGGATTGTTTACCGTTAATGAATAATATATGTTAGAAAACAGTCTCCAAATTGTGGCACTTTCAGCACAGAGGACTATTCCAAAGTTCATTTAGTAGTGAGAGCAAGTTAATTTATTGGGTCAGATATATATGTATACACATTGTGCTCAGCATCAAACTGTGGAAAGACTGAGTCCAAAGTGTAAAGACCTCAGTGAATGTTGGAGAAAACAGTGTCATGGTTTAAGTGATGCTCTCTACAGAAAGAGTTGGGCCTCTTGTACAGTAACAAGCTCTTGTACAGCACTTGCAGTGCAAATATTTATCAAAAACTCCTTCTGCAACATTCGGTTCATTCCCTACGAGCATCTCCCAATTAGTTTGTGCACACTGCAAAACAGGTAAACAGTTCCTTGAAGCTAAGAACAGTGAAATAATGAAGTATCCGGCCCAGAGTCCTAATCTAAACCCAAATGGAAAATCCTTGGCAACAAAGTTACTGCTAAGAAACCCAATACAGTTAATGATCTGTGGAAGAGGAGTGGACCAAGATTACAACAGAGCTGTGTGAGAAAATAGTGAAGGCCTGTGGCCTTTCAAACCAAGGGCCCCTACAATACCAATTCATTTTTTGACAGCTGTAATGATCATAAATTTTGGTTATCTTTTTTTTTTTTGCTGCAGTGGTTACTGTTCTCTACATTTGATCACTGTGCCTTGGTTATTTTGTAAAGCATGTAAGTAGAACAGTTGTTTAGCCCATAGCTAATATTCCTTCACATTTTGAGCAGTGAAGATTATATAGTAATAATTCAAGCTCTGTTGTTTTCCAATAAGACAATTATTTCCAACAGGATAGCAATTTCCTAAAAATAGTTTATAGTTTAAGCATCAAATAAATAATTTATTCTACAGGACTAACTGATATCCAGTACTTTTTTGACACTGGCAAATCAAGACCAGCATGTTTTGTGAAAGAAAATGAAGAACCTAGAAGGAAACCCGTGCAGACATACTGTAGGAAGAATCTTGTGATACTAAATTGCGTTCGCAAATGAACCTTAAAGGCCCAGTTAACTAATTCCTGGTTTCACTCTGGGAGATGAGAATAATGAGATCAATCTGTCTCTATCTCACAGTCTCTCTCTTTCTGTTACTAAGTGGAGTCTCACCCCATCTCTCTCTTAATTACAGCCAAATTACCTCGAAGCGGCCAGTAACTGATGAGACGGGTGGGATCACACAGGGTGATAGGCATTAATCCCATGTAGAGTTAATGTGGGTGTGTGTCCTTTATGTAGCAGCATTGAGATTCTGATATATAAAGATAAAAATACTTCAGGTTATACAGCAGTACGAATTGTTACCCAACTACCCTGTGCCAGAGGTATGTGTCACACTGCGTTCAGACATCAAATGTCCCATTTCTTTCGACACGATCTTTGCAGTGAGGGATTTGCACTTGCGGTACCTGTTTGAAAGCGGGAACTTTTTACAGCTCCCTGGAACACAATCTCAGCATTTTTTTTCGACTTATAAAAAGTCCCTAAAGTACCAGACACAGTTTTATTTGCTGACAGCCAAATTTCCTAAGGCTACTGGGACCCAAAAAGTAAAAGGTTTTGAAATGACAGCCATAATAATAAGGGCTCTCTTTTGCTCAGTCTTTAATATCAACATTACTGTTTTGTGCGCATAAAACCAGTGTCCATATATCAAAAGATTGTTCAGTCAATCTGGAAGAGGTTCGTACATTAAAGGGCTAATAGCTTTGGCACAGGGTTTGTATTTTACTGCTCAGTTGCGGCTTTTCATTATGACCCGATGTCAAGCATTTTTTTTATATGACACCAGTCCAAGTGAGTTGGTTTGATGGAAATTCTTTGAAAAAGATTAAAACACAACTTAACCTGTGAACCTTACATCCATCAATTATATGCACTGCTTATCTTACTGAGTTGTGAGGAACTTGGAGTCTATCACAGGAGAGTCGGGGCAAAGGCAGGATACATTCTGGACAGGATGCCAGTCTAAACTACAGATAATTTAAAGATGCCAATCAACATCTATCCCAGAACCTGAATCTAATATATGTTGAGTAGTATAATAATAATAACAATAATAATAAAGTGTAAAAAGTAAAAGACAGATAAACTTTGACTGAGGCGACACTACCTTATAAAGCCTACTAATTATGTTTTTTATTGAGTTGCTAGTTTATTAGGTACTAAACATATGAAAATAATACAATAGCAACTCGATGTAAGATTTATATTATTTATTCTTATATTTTAGCAGAATGTTGACAAATGGGCCAGGCAAGGTTGCTAAAGTGTGATATTCACTTACTCATTTAGGTACATAAATGAAAAATAGAACTCATTATTGCACAATTTGCTTTGTGTATACTGCACACTTTATTTTTCTTAGTATGTGTTCTTATTTGTTGCTAGCATTCTAAGGAACTTAGATGAATGCATAAATCCAGGTTTTAAGGCAGTGAGGTGGAATTTAAGGTAACATGGCTGCCTGACAGTACTAGCATTCTTACTTCAGGTTCACCAAAGACACAAGATTTTTGGTGGACTGACTGGGCTCAGTTTGCCCTGGGGTGAATGTCTGTGAGAATGTCTGTAATTGCTGTTCCAGATGATCAACTGGCATCCCGTCCATGGTGCCATACCACTACGCTGATTAGAATAAAGTGGTTATGAAAATTAATGAATGAGGAAATCAGTGTGACAGGGTACAATTTCTCTCTGAAAGCCTGCCGAGCCTATGGTCTTAGATCAACCAAAGCACAGACAAATTACGATTAATATACACATCATTTTGTTGTTTTTTTGTAACTGTCTGCATAATGTCCTTGAATAAAATGTCCAAAATAACCAGAGTAACATCCTCATCAAGAGACTACATTTTGCGTTACCTGGGTTTTCCTCTACCATGTCTTTCACCTTCAGAGTTGAGAATTCAGTTGTTCTCTGTGGTTATTTTACAGGACAAGCACCTGATGTCCTGTTACATCTGACAGGATACACTCGTGTATCTACAAACTGAAAACACACAAGTATTTACATGAGATTTACTTCTTTTTATGTGAAATGAGGGAGTTTTTTGAAACCTTTCATATCAAGTAGGACGATAATTGGATTAGAAGGCAAAGACAAAGCTCTTTGTTCGAATCATCTTAATTTGGCCCTTGTTGATAGCAGTGGATTGTTTTAGTAAATCCAGAATTTACTGCAAATGTTCCACGAAACATAATAATGCATTCCTGAAACCCTTTCAATTATTTTAGTCCCTTCGGTGGGAACTACAGAGCAGTCAAATGCTGGAGCACAGCGTGTAGGTTAGAGATAGAGAGGAGGAGGGAGTAGTGTTGTGGATAAAGAGGGGTCCTCGTTAGCCAGGGCTGGTCCGGGCACTTTGTTGTGAGTTTGTGTGTCCTAAAAGCACCAGCTATTTCTCTCCATTAAACACAGCAAGAGCTTTAGAAGGCTGGAACTGGTCCTGCAACACTACTATGGCAATGTGTAATTACACACTGAGTGCTTATCAGACAGACAGAGACCAGAGACACTCACTTCCTGTGCCAGGTTGCCCTTCCTATTAGGCTTTGTGCAGCCTCCACCCCTCTACCAGTCTTTCCAATAAAGACATCAAAGCTGGGAAAATAGGGATGCAAGTATGGAGCGGGATGAAAAGGTGCCATGTGGGTGAAAAGAAAACCTTTCACTTAGCCACAAAATGGTCTGACATTTGCAAATTAGTGACACAAATGTTGATGGGAATATTTTTACCTCAGCACCATGGCTCCTGGGAGAAGATACCTGCAAATTCCATGGGTCAGTCTCCTTTAGTCATAGAATTCATTAGCATGAAATTATGTAAAACTGTTCAAATCAGCAAAGCTCCTGGGTTATTTACCATGCTTTATTTCACCCGCTTTCAGGAGGGCAAATCACACTAACTAGTTGAAGAAGATACAGAGAAGGTAAAGAAAATGGCAGAATGACTCCTATTAATTAACCCTTTGTAATGAACATTACTTGACATGCACTCTATTTTCTTCCTGAATTTATTTATTTATATATTTTTTGCCTTTACTGCAGGAATTGCACAAAGCCCTCTGTTCCGAGCCCTTATTCAGTGTATTATTATGCTTAGATTATGTGGATTGATGGAAGGAATGATAGAAGGAAGGAAGGAAGGAAGGAATGAAGTTATATGAAATATGTAAAACCCATCATTATGCATGTGAGTGTCCAGAAAGCCCATGCGTATTCTTTTCTGTAAAGACTGTAGCAGTCATGTGTTTTTTTTCTTTTCCTCATCTCCATCACTTCGTTGCTAGACAACCAGTCCCTCCTCAGCCTCCCAATCAGTGTGTGCTCAGCACAGGAGCTGCATGGTACTGCATGCTGAAACTGGCCTTCATCACATCAACAAATGTGCATATCAACACGCACACACACACACACACACAGACACACACACAGACACACACATACACACATACATATATACAGTATATATACACTGTATATACAGAATCTGTTGAATGGTGCAGCACCAATCAGCAATTAGGCCCTGAGTGATGCTAATTAATAGAAATCAGTGCTTAATTACTACACTGGCTTATTTTTTACATGTTACTGCTTCCTCCTCATGATTATTTAACCCTTTGTATCTATTTATTGTTTACCTACTCAGTAGTACTTCTCATTCTCACTTTTCCACATCTAGACTTGAAAGTATTTTAATTGTAGGGAATTAATAAAAAAAAAGAGAGAGAATATTAATCATACTGATATTTAGGTGTTATACATAATGTTATTAAGGAAGTTTGAGGTTGAGGTGCAGTACAGGGTGCAGTCTGGAAAGCACCGGGGTTTACCATTCAACTATAACTTCCTTTCACACAATGTACTTCATTGTCAGCAGAACTCTGGCTCAGGATTTAATCGATATTTGGTTGATTCTATGATTAGGATGCCATTTACAGCCCTCTAATATTACATTTACTGATAAATTAAGACAAGACATTGGACATCCCCAACTACTAAATGTGACCTTAAATTATAATAATTACAATACATTAAAGATCATAATTTTGTATTGAAGCCATTTAGCATGTCATGCTTGAAGCATCATTTTCTACAGTATGAGCCATGCATTAAACACCCCCATTAATTTTACTAAACGCTGCTATATACTTAAACCTGGCACCTTTTATTTGAACCCACCGATTTTTTATTAGATAAAAATGATAAACCCACATAGAGACCAGAGAGCTGTCTGATTGAAATTTGCAAAGAAATATAAGGTTTTGGAACTTAGCCTCTAGCTAAGTGATGAAAGTGAGGATCAATGGGTGGAGAAAGAAAGGATCTGCTCATGATCCAAAACATACACAGCTAGTGTCGTGGCTTAGACTTGCAGGGTTGTTTCTTTAACATTCTCACTAAAATTTATTGATGATGTAACTCATGGTGGTAGCAGCAGAATGAATTTATAAATCTACATTTACACTCAATTTACAAATTGTATGACAGTGACCCAGAACACACTGGCAACACAACAAAGATTTCATCAGGGGGAAAAAAGTAGAAGGTTTTAGACTGTCTGAATCAATTACCAGCGCTCAACCTATGTGAGCATTCAATTCACATCCTGAAGAGGACACTGGAGGAAGAAACGCTGTCAGTCATTATCATCTGTTCCAATATGTTTGATTACTTCAAAAATCTATGAGTTGCCAAGTTGTATAAGACAGATAGATGTTGAAATGCAAAGATGAAGATGTCCAAATGTCCTTAGTGTATAGCAAAAACCCACTACAGCATTCCAATAATTACAGAGGAGAATGTAGGTCAGATATGTGAGTCTCCTATACATAATTAAAAAGTTCTCATAGGATATGAATGTATAAATGAGGTAAAAAAAAAAAAAAAAAACTTACACTTGATGTAAGAGCAGGGTTAATGCATTAGCTCGAATGAGTGTTTTATTTTACGAGGTTTGTGAATGGTACCACAATTATGGAATCTCTTATTTGGGATTTATAAACGCATGTATGATCATTACCTCTACCTCTTCAGTTATGCAGATATACAGTGCAGAGATCAAAGAGGTTTTCCAATCATCATGCAGGCCCGAACTAGGAGGCTGTGTGGTGTGATGGGGGAGGGTGTGTGTGTGTGTGTGTGTGTGTGTGTGTGTGTGTGTGTGTGTGTGTGCGTGTGCGTGTACGTGTGTGTTTGGGGATCTGGTGTCTCTCTCACATCTATTTCTCTGGTTAATAACTGCCAGCAAATCGCCCTCATCCAACTCACATACTTACCACAAATACACAAATCTAACCGCATATTGGCAGTCCCCTACTTTCCCCAGTGTCTCTTTGTTATGTTTTCTCTCTCTCTCTCTCTCTCTCTCTCTCTCTCTCTCATTCTTTTGTCCCTTCCTCCCTCTCGGTTTTATACGGTAGCAGAAGCAGGGTTGCAAATCTCAAGGCAGCGCTTATAATTCATTGCCCTATGTATAAGAAAAGAGTGCAGGTAAGATAGGAAAAAGAGAAAAGAGGAGCTTAGGGAAAAAGATTCTTCACTGGATTTAGATGACAGCTACAAACAAGCAAACATAAATAATCACTGCTGACTTGCTAATCTAGCATTCTTTTTTTTCAGTTAGCTATAATCTCCGTCTCTTTCTCATTCTGTGCTATGTTCTACACTGTTAGTCTGAAGATCAATCCTACTTTACTGATCCTCGTCAACCTGCGTCTGTAGTACTGGCTATAAAGATGCTTCTGGTAATATTGACAAAAGTTCTTCTTATTCATTTTCATCTGAGCGTTCACATTTAAGTCAAAAGTTATATTCCTGAAACATTTTGCTTGCCATGTCCGTCTATGATGACGCTAACACTACTGTAGTAACAGTTCAAGTGAAGTCATTGTCATTTTGTCCATATATAGCTGGTTCAATACATAGTGAAATGAAATAACGTTCCTCTAGGACCCTGGGGCTACATCAAGACACAGAGCTACATAAGAGACTTTTCGACTAGTTAATCTGAAATAACTGTTCAATAATTAGCTATATGGTAGTGGTGTCCTGGGAAAGTAGAACTATTAAGATTCATCTGCTGTTCCTGAACCCAATTCCAAAAAGTCTTGGTTTGTGGGATCAAGAGTAATTGAACCTGAAACATTTTAGGTTTAAACTATAAACTGCTCATTTTTCAGCCTGAAAGGTACATTACTTCTTCCAAGAGGTGAACTATGAACAATAAATCTTTTTTGCCTATTTGTGTAATTTAATTATGTTATATTGCTCTTTTATTGCTTATATATGTTCTCTTCACTAATTTTTAGCGAGCTAGCTAGATGCAGTTGATTATCTCAGTTTGTCCCTGAGTTGCATGTCCTGTGCTTTGAGATCGCATCAGAGAAACTCTTTCAGACAGAACTTCACATCAGGTAACTAGTTGATTCTGTCGAACAGGTGGTGTTTATAGTATTGGAAAATCAAATACAGATACACCACAGCTTTGATTTATCTCTGTATGTGTAGTGACTTGACACGAGTTTAATTTATGGGGCAGGGAATGGTGCAGAAAAAAAAAAAATTATGAATGACTTTATTGTCATTGTATGTACACAGTGGTACAAAAATAATAACAATGAGTAATTAAATATTAAGTAATACTGTATATAGAAGATAAAATAACAGGCAGTATGAACAATGTAAATAGTAACACTGACAGCATAGTGTTATATAAAAGACAGTATCTTATACAATAACAGTATTGCACATGTTCATCAATTGTTCACTGTTATGTATAATACACTGTATGTAAACAATACACACTGTCAGATAATCTGTACTGATAATTATGTTGTGAGGGTTCCATGTCGATTCAGAACATTCACAGCTCTGGGGAAGAAACTGTTCTTAAATATGGTAGTGCAAAAAGAAAGTTTTGTAATGCTTGCCTGGTGACCTGAAGTCCTTGCAGATGCTACATGCCTTCCTGAGACACTGTGTTCTGTATATGTCCTCCAGCACTGGGAGATGAGTCCTGACGATCCTTTGTGCGCTGGAGACGACACGTTGGAACGCTCACCTGTCCAATGCCATGCAACTGAGATACCACATAAAAATGCAATATGTCATGATGCTCTCTACAGAGCGGCGGTAAAAAGTTACCAGTAGTTCTTGTGGTAGTCTGCCTTTTTTCAGTGTCCTCAGAAAAAACATTCACTGCTGTGCCTTTTTAATTTATGTAGCGGTGTTTGTGGTTCAGGTAAGATCCTCTGTAATATGCTCTCCTGCATGCTAAGAACCCTCACCAGCATCTTCCCAATGATTGAGACTGGACTACAATTTCCATTCTGGGATCTCCTAAAGTTCTAGCTTAAGCTAGAAATGGTTGAAATGACAATAACGCTTCTTGACTTGACTTGACATCATGACTTGACTTGACTTGGTCATAAGAGTGTTCAGAGACAGGTTGTTCTCCAAACACCAGTCTGCAAATTTCTTTACCTCCGTTCTGTAGGCTGATTCATTGTTGTCCGTAATCAGCCCTACTACAGTTGTGTCATTTGCAAACACCACTATGATTTTGTTGTCAGATGCAGGAACACAGTCGTGGGTGAAAAGGGAGTACAGGATGGGACTAAACACACACCCCTGTGGTGTACCAGTGCTCAGAGTGATGGTGGAGGGTATATAGGGGCCTGGTCTCACTACCTGGGGACATTCTGTCAGGAAATCCAGTATCCAGGAGAGAAAAAAAGAGAAAAAAAAACATAAAGTGTAATTTAGGACACTATTTATCTCTACATCTATCCATAATGAGCAAGCCGGAGGCAACGGTGGCAAGGAACAACTCCCTATGATTATATGAGGAAGAAACCTTGAGAGGAACCAGAATCATTTTTGGTGACATTGGATAGTAAATAATGTAATTAATGTCCTTCTACAACGGTTTATATTTGTGCAACCAAGATGGCATCCTCTGTGGACCTGTTTTTTCTGTGACGCTGGTATGACTTAGATGTGTGAGAGAACAAAAACACTTGAAGTTCTTAAGATTATAAAATGTTTTTCGATGGCTGTTAGCTACTTTTTACGTTTAGTATGACTGTCAAGAGGGTCTGCATTATACAGTTTCATGTCTTGCCAAGAGATTCAGTTGTGCAGTGTGCAGTCAGATGACAAGATTTGTTTAGTCTTACAGTCTGAACCCAGCTCTATAACATTCATCCTTTTCAGCTAACAATAGGAGTGTGTTTCCTCTAACAAATGTGTCTATTAACAGTTAACAGTTAACAATAGGACTGTGTTTGTCCGCTCACGTAAATGTTTTCTCATCGTGGTTCTAGCCCTGCGATGTCACCTACATCCTCACACACACCTAAAGAGTGATAATATCATCTATATGTCTAATTTAGTTATAGCTTGCTCTGGTCTTGATAATATAACAGTTTCTATATAATTCTAATATAACCATAAACTGCTAAGAAATGAGAAGAAAGAGAAAAGTCTATTGTAGTATATTTCTAGTAAAATGTGCCCTGGTGTATACCTACTCTAAAATATCAGACATTTTTCCCCTTGGGCCATTATATCTCCCCATCACAGTCAGTTATTCCGTTTGTGGTTGTTGTGTCAGCTCATTAATAAACGCTCCTGTTCCTTGCCAGTCTCTCGCTCTAATTTACAACATACATTCTTCTCACATCCCTCTCTCCTTTTCAGCGCCCTCACCCCTCTCTCCATACTTTCACCCACCCTTTCCTTTTCTTCAGCCATATCTCACAGGACTACTCCAGTCAGTCAAGGTTGGATGGTTTTACCTCCAGTTTCACATTTGAACACACATGCACACGCATCTCCTTTATGCCCGGTGCTGATGTTTAATAAATGTGTTGTCGCTTGCACTGAAGCATGTCGGATTGGCTGGGTTTGTCGTGTGTGACAGAAGGGAATGGTGCTGAATGGCACTGCCAGTCTCTGGAAGAGGGTTATGGAGACTCCAGAGCGCTCTCCTTCTGGTACTTACTCATCCATTATTGGACCGTATTTTACAATATATTGCATTTTATGCCATGAGTGTGTCGATGACCCCAGTACTATTCTGTCCTCTGCTCTCCCAACTCACTTGTGTCTGGACCGATGGCGTTAGAAGCCCAGTTTGATTACATTTGAGATTAAAGTGGGTGCAGGCTGGGTGTAAGTCTGCAGGGAATGAATTATGGTGCTGTTACCTGCTCAGGCTGGGAGTGAAGCAGCTGCGGGGGCTTCATTCCATTGCGCTCATGACCTTGAGGGTCATGGAGGGGAAGGATGCATTTATCACAGGTATGGAGAAGACTGTAGACAGGCATACACAACTAATTTAACTGGGCTTCTTTCTGAGGGGAGTTTTTGTAATAAATATATATATATAAATTATCATATTAAAATTTCTACAAACCACTATCTAGCACACCCCCCTCTTTCTCTCTCTTTCCTCATTCCCGCCTCTTCATCTACCTCCATCAGTGCAGCCTAATGAATAAGAAATAGAGAGGCGAGGCTCTTCGACTCAACCCCTCCCTCCCTCAAAGCAGCATATGAGGCTATTGATTAGGGGAATCAAGGTCATATCCCTTCTCTCTGCCTATAATCTAACACAGCTAACAGGGAATTACTGCCAGCCAGGCCTCACCAAACAGGTCATTACAGTCTGATATGCTGCTCTGGTGTTCAAAGGACTCAAGATAAGCTTTGCTATGTGGACTAGAAGCCAATAAAGTAGAGATGGACAAGTCTGGATGGCAAGGGGATGATTAATATGAGTAGACTAGTAAAAAAAAAAATTGTAATTTTTTTTATTATTTTAATCTAAGTAATTATTCAAAAAAGTAGTCATTTCCATTGGTAAATAAAAACTGATTTAGGACAACATTGTTTTCTTTAATTTGTTTAATGCAGTTAAGCTCAAATAAACAATAGCAAGAACACGTCTGACGCTAGCAATAATTAGCAACCGTACACCGGCTACAAAAACATCTCTAGCTTTAAAGGCTTTTTGGGCTAATGACAAAAATGAATAAATCAGTGCCAAAAAGTGCAAATTAATACGTCTGTGTATTGTATTACTCTATCCAAGGATGTACAAATTTTTCTTTTTAAACACACTCGTGTGTACAACCTGGAAGATCAGCCATAATAATTCAGTCCGGAAATGAGACTGCACAGCATGGACGCTCATGGCACCAACAGAGCCCTCCATGTCTGCTCTTCATGTGACTGGTACATTTATGTCTACAGCAGTGTCTGAGAGGAATTTCTAGACTGATAATGACCCCCGAGCTGAACCTCTATGTTAAACCTGGCATGTGCATCTGTAAACTAGTTAAGTGGAAATTCACTATGCTACTGTACAAGGATTTACACACACACACACACACACACACAGACATACATATGTATATATTTATTTAAAAAAAGCCCAGCACAGTCTTACACAATGTGCAGCTAGTACTCAAGCCTGAAGCATGTGAACTGCGTGGGTCTAGACAGCATGTCCCTATCATTAAGCTGCAGGTCACTCTACTCATGTGAGAACACATTGTAAATAAGGCATGACATCTGTCAAAGATCTTTATGTCAATTTATGACTGACAACAGTGTTAGAGGATTTGGGAGTAGGGCTCTAACGTGTGAAAAAAAAAAGACATCTCAATATTCTGATATAGAAACTGAACATTCAGGATTTTTCTGGGTGTTTTTTCCTCTAAAATAAGCAGAACAAATTAGTTTCTGAAAACATTCTGGGCAACTTCATTAAAAATCAGGCACCTCATGTCTTTTTTTTTTTTTAACACCAGAAGTAATTTTGCGCATCCAGCACATGCAACCGTTCCTTAATACCAGTCTGTCGTGTAAGAGACACTTAAAAGACAAAAAAAAAAAGAGTAATAATGCTTTTGTATGTCACACTTTTTTCAGCCATTTCAGATGGGCTTCAAACCCAGGTGCCATGTTTGAACAACAGGTTTCCATTGAGTTTCCTCAGAAAAGCATGCTAGTATAGAGGGATAGGCTACAATAAATTTCATCTAGGTGAGAATGTGTGTGTTTCATTGTAATGACCTGGCATCTCATCTAGAGTGTATTCCCACCTCACTCCCAGTGTTCCAGGGATAGACTCCAGTTCCTAGCACCCTTAACCAGGATTAACCAGATACCAATGATAAATGAAGGAATGAATTTCCAACCCCTTTGTTCAATTTCTGTGCTTGAATCACCTATATGCTGCTCAGGGTTGCTACATAACCACACCATATGCCATTATCAATATTCATATATTCATTCTTGCTGAAAATTATATTTGATTTTTTTTTTTTTTTGGTTTCATTTGCTTAGAAATTGGATGATATATTTAGCCCATTCCAAAAAAAAACCTATTACTGTGAACATCAACCAGCCAGTGAGGCTCATTAAACAATCAGTGATTTAATACAGATTATTAAACAGACAATCGTACCACAGTATCATCTGAGAGAAGAACAGAAAAGTGCCTGTATACACGCCACCTTCAGTGGGTTAAGGGAAAGCTTAATTGGCTCTGTGGGGTTCTTATCTTCACCGTTACAGCAGCTCACTCGCAGGCTTGTGATGAGAAGCAAACACTGGCTGTTATAGTTAATTGCTCATTTGAATCCATAAAGGCAACCAATTATGTTTATGCGCGTTGTAAATCTGATTAACCTCTCCGTACTGCTCTCCAAACACTGTGGTCTAATGCTTATTCAATGTTCAATGGGGATGCATATCTATGTGTGACAGAGAGAGAGAGAGAGAGAGAGAGAGATGAATGATGTCTAATGGATCTGTAATTATTTACTTTATAGGTTGAAAATAATAAAACATTCAGACTAATTAGGTTGAGTCTTTTCAGAATTTTTTGTTATTCCAAAACTGAATCCAATCCAAAATAGCAGAGAAAAATGTGGCCCCACATTTAATAGTATATAGAGTTACTGAAGCTAAATGCTTAATGCATAAAAAAATCCCAGAATATTTAACCTGATTCATGACAAACTCTCTGTAAATAGTCAACAATATTAGTCCAATTAATGCAATTCATAGCATTCTTAATCTTGTGAGCTTTTTTTTAATTCACATCACAATCAAGAGTTGGAAACCTCCATTATGAAAAATATATATGATATATATGATATGATAAAGCACATAGCAAGACTCAAAGAATTTGTTGTTCAATGCATTGGGCTAAATTTGCATTTCTGTAGGAAATTAGAGAATTTCTTTCTTTTTTTGATGAAATTTTTTTCACTAATTACCATTCTGTGATATGGTACAGAAGCAGTCCAGTGACAGATGAAGGCAATGTCACCAGCCATCCAATCAGATGGAGGTATTTCTTGCTGCTGCCTCACCCAACTCTTTCAGCCCTCACCCTCCTTTCCATCCTCAGGGGAAATAAATCCAAGCCAGAGATGCCCAACCTATTATGCTGGCCTGCCAGTCAAAACAGCCCTCCCCTCACACACACACAAACACACACACACACACACACACACACAATCACTGACTCAGTCAGACTTCTTTATCCAGCCCTATAATATTCCACATGGGCTGGTTAACACCGCTAGATGATCTACTGTTGTGTGGTTTGTAGTTCAGTATTTACTTTATTTTCAGGCTGTATAATACAGTGTACCCTGAGTCTCATACACACACAAAAACCACTAGTGACTATCCATCAGAAACTTGTCCATACTCACACAGTAGCTCACAAGCATGAAATTATTATAGGAAAACATGCTCATTAGAATAGTGTGTGTTCCTACTTCCTGTTTTTATGCCAGTTTCAAGTCAGTACATAGACAGTAAAAAGAAAGATTGCACATTCTGCCAGCCAGCTCTCGACACACACTATTAAAGAGGTTATGGAGGTGTCAGTGAAGCAGGTTTAAATAAATTGCCCCATCATACACAAATTCTAGTGCCATTTCACTCATCATTTGCTGTGTGAATCTACACCATGGGCTAGACAGAAATCAGCCCCAACCTGTGTGTTTGCTTACAGTCTTTGGTGATCCAAATAGCCACTGTTAACTGCAAATAAGCTTCTTTTTTGAAGCCTTATTTTCCTTAAAGGACAAAGAGGGCCCATTTGTACCAGCCGACTCAGTGAACTACAAAAGCAACAGGAAAATCTCTTCTGGTTTATACATAAATAAAATCATTATTGAGTCAAGCCACTGCCAAACCACATATACTGATACAGTTTATGGTGAGCTTTATCTTTTTGCCTCAAGGCCAGATGTTATGTGCTCTGAAGTGACTAAATCTCATACATCTTTTCTATGACTCCTTTTGACCTTAATCAATAGAGAGGGGGAGATTCCCACTTAATTCAGCACTCGGGGTCAAGCCTCTTTCCTGAGGTGACATTTAACAGCCTGCTGCAGCTTGGGCTTCAGAGCTGCAAAGTCAATGCAAATGAATTATGGATCTGAATTACGATGAAAGACGAGATTAATTACCATAAGTTCCATGCCTTTGTACCCATGGTATGAGTAATTGTGTTTGTTTCGTTTCATCCATATGCAGATGATATGACAGACTTCATAATTGGTCACCTCAAGATCTGTCATCTGGTCTTAGCTACCTACAAACCTATGTCCTTTAACTAACCTGAAAAATCTTTTCACATTCACCTAGCTAATTTGTATAGACTGACGGTAAAAGGTTTGTGCTGTGCAGTGCTTATAAAATTGTTGTTTATTGACTAATTTGTCCCTAACATTTGTCCTAAATTTAATTCTATTCTATAACAGTCATCAATCCAATATTTATACCATCTTCTTGTTGATAAGAAGCTGTTCTGATTTTCTGTAACAGCATAGATCTGAAAGCATTGTTCAAATCACAGGTCAAATCAAACTCATTGACAGAAACTCCTTTAAATCTAATTCTACTGTATTAAAACACCATTTTTGAAATGTGAACAATATTCTTTAAAATGTTGTTGCTTTCGGTAAAGAACATTTATGGAAAGAATCTGCCATGTTTTTCTGGTTTCTCTGTAACCTGACAAACTACAAGAACAAAAGGATAAACTTGAACAACAGTCTGTTCTCAAAGTTCATGTATCTCAAAGTTAAAGCAGGAAAAATGGGCATGTTTAGGGACCTGAACTGTTTGGACCTTTGACAAGGGCCAAATTGTGATGTCTAGACGATTGGGTGAGAGGATCTATAAAATGGAGTGGGGTGTTCAAGGGGGTCATGGACACGTAATGTTTATTGATGCACATGGGGTGTATAGTAAATAGCTAGAAGCTAGGCTGTTTTGTCCAATCACCTTGAAAAGTTTCTATAGAATAAAAAACTAAATGCTTGATATGTGAGAAAGATGTCAGAGCTCACAGTGCATCACAACTTGCTTGCTCAGTCCCATCAGACTTCCCTTGCTGACTCCTGTCAACAGCCAAAGGTGGATATGTGAACATCAGAACTGTACTGTGGAGCATGGTCTGACAAGTCACGTTTTCTATTACATCCTGTGGTGCACGTGTGTCTCTTTCCACCGAAAGAGATGGCACCAGGGTGCATGGGATGAAGGCATACATGATGCTAGAAGAGTCAATGTGATTGTGTGGGCATGTACAGCTGGGAATCCTTGGGTCCTGGCATTTGTGTAGATGTTCCTGGCATGTATGTGTCTGTGTGGGTTTCCTTTGGGTTCTGTGGTTTCTACCCACAGCCCAAAACTTGCCAGTAGGTGGATTGGCTCAGATAAATAGCCCTTAGGTTTGTGAGTAAGTGTGGTGTGTGTTTTTGTTTGTGTGTGCGTGCGTGTGGTGCCCTGCAATGGTCTGGTGTCCCATTCAGGGTGTTTAATTCCTGCCTCCGTTACAAAAAATGAGTAAGTGAAATAATTAAAAGTAATGCCAGTGGACACGTTCCTATGTCGAAACTGCGTCCCCTGCTGATGAAAAGATTTCACTTTTTGCGTTAATATGGCCAAAATAGAAGCTGCACCTGTGACTGGTGCACTCTGGGATTGCTTGTGAGGGGAACAAAACGTCTCAATGTTTGTCAAAACAGGAGGTCAAAGGCCTATATACAGGAGAGACAAACATAATACGAGGACGAAAGAGAGATGCATTGAGATGGCTCAGCGGGAGCTAGTAGAGCCCGTTACCATAGTAACTAGGAGGCGGAACCACTTTTTTTAGGCTTGTTTGCGCCGAGAGGTCACGTGACACGGCGCTAGGGAATGGGGCACTTCCTGTTTGCAGTGAGCTGCTGTTGTCAGTTTCAACAAAATGGCTGCTAGAGGACCGCAAACGAAAGCCCAGTAAACGCCTTTATGTCACTACAGAGCAATGTAAATGGACATCTCGGAGTTTTTTTCCACTCAGAGCACATACTCGTGTGGATTCGTTTGCACGCGTGTTAGCAAGATAAATGCACGCTGAAAACCTTTCCCCCCGTTTTGCACTTTTATCGCCTTGTCGAGATGAACACGTCATTGAAAAAGCGCAAAGCGCGCGGTGTGGCGGTGTAGTTGCTGCACGCGCCGAACACAAACGCTGAGGCTGCGCTGAGGTATTCGTTTGCGTGCTCAAAAGCAAAAGCTGTCGTGCCCTCTGTTTGCACTGGTTGTTGTTTTGTTTTTTTGTTTTGTTTTGTTTTGTTTTCTGCAAAAAATCGGTCTGAATTCATGAACTGGAAAAGCCAAGCCAGCTATTTGACTGCAGTGTTTAAATTGGAGCGTATTGCGAGCTGCGCCAGAGTCGCCGAAGTGTCAGTGCGGGTGTAGAGCACATCCCCGGGCCAGAAAATCCTTTCAGCAGAAAACCGCCATTGCTGGACGTGTGATGTAAGGTAAGGATTGGGGAATCCAAAAACTGGCATATTTCCATGTTCAACTCTTTAGCGATTAATTCATTTAAAATGGTATTTCAAATGCGGGTTTGTGTGCTGGATTTTTGTTTGATTTACCCACCAAATTAACGATTGGTTAAAGTGTTACTTTGGGATGACGAATGTTTGACAGCCTGTTTGTAAACATTTAGAAAAAAAAAGCTTTAAACAGTTCAGTCTGTAGTATTTGTCATGGATTTGTTCGTAGTAACTAATAGATTTGGGACACGCATGCTTGGGTGTTTTGCCGTCTCATTTGTCAACATCACATCCAGTTAAACGCACTCTATTATTTATTTTTATTCAGTGCGCGAGGCCACGTTGTAAAATTTGCTCTTCTCTTCTGGGTGATCATTTCTTCTACTCATTTACTGTTCGCTTAGCAAGACCTGCTGTAGAGGAAGTCATTATTTGCTAAAATAAACCTTGCAGACTGATTTGACTTGATTATCTTTTGATTATGTTTGGTGCCCGGTTGTAGCTTACGTCATCATTTCTCATCAGACGTCACAACTGTAAACAGGTTTGAAAATTGCAAATAAAAGGTGCAACATGCAAGGTAAACACTGCATCCTTACTGAGATAAATACACCAGTTGAGACAATAGAGAAAATATGTTTTAAACAACAGTGAGCACTGCTGAGAATATTGAACAATATATATATATATATATATCTCGAAAGATTTCCCCACTGTGGGATGAATAAAGGTTTATCTTATCTTATATA
>JAOTRN010000025.1:6660710-6673728 GCA_028566695.1 Bagroides melapterus | reverse complement strand
TTTTGGTTTTTGGTTTTTTGTTAAAATTTTACGGTGTTTTTAAATTTAAAAAATTTTAATTTTTGGGGTTCCCCCCCCCCCCCCCCCCCACCAACACACACACCCTCATTTAATCTGAGTTTTTCCTTGCCACTGTTGCCTTTGGCTTACTCATTGTGGATCTAACTCTGCAAATGTACAAAAAGTTTAATATATGTCTTGGCAGTTGAATTGAAATGAATAATGATGGTAGTAAGCCGATACCCAGTGGGCCTATGTTTTCTTTAATAGTTAATCAATGAGTATTTAACAGAACAGACAGTAGTCAGTGTACTTCACAGGCTGCTTTTATGGTTTGCCTGCTCTTGTGTTGAAATAAGTAGGAATTTAAAAGAAGTCACCCAGTCGTTAGTTTGCTGTTATGTCATTTCGTTAATTTTTTCACTCATTGTCTTTCTTTACCCTTTATAGACCTGCCCTTGCAGAGTGGCCATTCAGCACAGTATGAAAGTCCCCACTGGGGACATACACCCATCAACAGCAGTGCCACTATAGTCACAACAAACAACGGTGGCTGGGATCAACTGATTATAGACAAAAGTGATACAGAGGAGTGGCCTTCTATTTCTCGCAGCGAAAGCCACATCCCTGCAGGATGCCCATCAGATACTGAGATTATCAGCAACATCAACAACAAAACAGACACCATGAGTATGGCCACAGGAGGAAGCCAGCAAGGACACTTTCCCACTAATCATCCCAGTAAAGCCAGTAACAGCCACTCAGGAGGCATTCTCTCCAGCCAGAGTGGGGCCAGTAGAGGCTGGGGCTCTGGTCCATCTCCTGCCATTGCTGGAGAGGGAAAGGGTGATGGCAGCAGTGCATCGATGGGAGCCAGGACCTGGGGCTCCTCCAACTTTAACTTGAATTTGAATCCCAATGCCAACCCCTCTGCCTGGCCAGTCCTGGGACATGAGGGGACAGGCGTGGGTGGCAGCTCTGGAGTATCCAACCAAGCTCCGTCTAATATCTGCAGCCCACCATGTGCTCCCTCCTCTGGACCGAGCAGTAGTGGCAATTTAATTGGCGGCAATGGAAATTCTGCTGGAAACTCTGGTAATGGTAATGGCAGCACCGCCTGGGGTGGTATGGTGTCTAGTGACACCTCTGAGCCACACTCCTCCTCTTCCACGAATGTGTCTTTTAGCTCTGAACCTCAGAACCTTAACACTGATGGACCAAATCACACTAAGCAAGACCCCATGAGCCCTGCCAATAGTATGCCTAACTGGAATGTCACCCCTGTTGGCATGGGCTCTTTTGTCCAGTCCCCAACAGGAAGCTCACAGGTCAATGGGGAGGAGGGGTCTGTGTGGGGTAATGGAGATGTCAAATCTGCCAGTAGCTCTAAGGACTCTGGCTGGGATTCAGGAAGTGGTTGGGGTCAAGGAGTAGCTTCGGCCACTCCTGGCTGGGGACAAGCCGCATCCAATGGGGACTGGGGCAAGCATTCCACTGAACCTAAAGGGTGGGAGTCTGCAGGATCTCCCACTCAAGAGCAGCCACTCAGTTCTTGGGGCAGTGGGGCCAATGCTCCAGCTAGCGAGGGAAGCAGTGACAGCATGGATGGTCATTCTCACATGAGGGAATGCTCATCAAGAGATATGGCCCCACCTCTCCTACCTGCCCAGGACATGGACCCAAGAGTTTTGTGCAACACAGGATGGGGACAGACTCCAGTGCGTCAGCACACAGCATGGGAGACAGAAGAAGCTGCACACTCAAGTAACAAGAATGATGTTGGTACAGAAGCATGGGGTTCATCTTCAAATGCACCTCATATGGCACAACCATCTCATGGTAGTGTCAATCCAAGTTCTCGACCTGATTCTGGGGGAAAAAGTGATACACATCGCCCCGCTGCAGCAACTACATCAGGCTGGGGACCATCCTCCAGTCAACCCTGCTCTGGATGGGGTGACAATGCCAAGAAACCCCCCATTGGTTCTGGGGGCTGGGGCAACCCTTCACAAGGAGGTCACAGTGGTAACTTGCAAAAAAGTGGGCAGTCCTGGGGATCTGAAGACAAATCTCCTACTTGGGATGACTCCCATTCCAAGGCTAAACCTCAGGGTTGGGGTGAGGGCCCCAAGCCATCCCATGGTTGGAACAGTGAGCCAGGAGGTGACAGTGGAGCTGGTGATGAGTGGGGTGACTCTGGAGAAGGAAAGAAGAATGGACCATCCAGCTCTTCCTGGGATGGAGATGGAACAGGGTGGAAAGAAAACCCTCGTAGTTGGGGAAAGCCATCCCAAGGTGGAGGATGGGGAGAGGCACAGCGCTCCAGTGCCTCAACACAGGGGTGGCGCAACAAGTCTCAGGAGGGTGGCAATGGCAGCAGTACTGGTGGGAGCATGGGTTCATGGGGAGGTTCAGGCTCTCACAAGAGTGGATCAGGTTGGGTAGGAAGCAATGGAGGAGGAGTAAAACATAATCATGCTTCAGAGCCAACAGGATGGGAAGAGCCGTCCCCACCATCCATACGACGCAAGATGGAAATTGATGATGGTACCTCAGCTTGGGGTGATCCAAGCAGTTATAATAAGACAGTTAACCTCTGGGACAGGAACAATCCTGGAATGCAGAATAAAACAGTCTCCGGAAATGCCAACAATCCCCCCAGTAACCATCACCACCATACCCACCATAATCAACCTCCGTTGCAGGGCCATGGACATGGAGGGCCAGCTGCAACCAACAGCCATATCACTCCTGACAATACAAGCACGCATCAAGCTGTGGCTCCTCATAACCGAGCACCCCTGATGACCACAGGTAAATGAACTTCCTTGTCTTTTGTTTTCTGTTGGAAAACTTTCTACAGTTAACTTTAACTGACTTAAAATAAACAAAGTTTCCTTTTAACTAAGGAGAAGTCCATATATATTCTACCTCTATATTGTTCTTCCTGTATTTTATTTCTTGTAGTAAATAGTGGATGTGCACGCAAGTTTTTAGAACCTATTTAACTGAACTGCCAATATTCAAATAGTGAAATATGTAATTAGTTGTTTGTATGCCCAATCTCTGGCAGTGCATCTCAGGAAGAAAAAAGTCTTGATTTTATGATATTTGCCATGTAAACATATATGTGGCTTATAACATCAGTTGAATTAAAACCTGGTTTTTCATGTACATTGTGAGACATTATGAAAGGTGTACTGAGTTTTGGAGAACTTGCATAGAAATTTGATGCCCTCTACTGCTGGTTTTCTGCTATGCAGCCACTCTTCCAATTCAATACCTGGAAGGCCAGCTGGTGATAAAAATTACACTTCATATAGTATTCACTGAAACTATAATCAGCTGATGATTACATGTAAGGAGAAGGTTTTAGAATGAAATTGTGAATAGTATGTCACAAATATAATGAGGCTTAAGCTGTCCCTATTTTACACTCTTGACTTCTCTAGTTAGACTGTCAGGTTTTTACTTCCATGCTTAAGTCATCTTTGCAGTATTGTGTTTATATGGTTGTTTCATGTTTCACACTGCTCATACTTAACACTGGGATAACAATTGATCCTGGATATTCATAATCTGATGTTTCGCCCTCTAGATTCCTTAAAGCCTGGCTTAGTTTATTTAGTTTATTTGCAGGGTCTGCATCCATGATTGTATAAAGACAGCACACAGTTTACTCTTTAAATAACGTCTGGTTTCACACTTATCTTCAGTGTGGTAAAAAGACCGGTGGTCCATTCTGCACTCAAATATTATTTTTCCAAGCTTTCAAATCATCTTTGGCTTTTTTACATTTGTCAAGTAGTTGATCAGTCGTTCACTGATGTCCAGCTTCCACTCTTCACCTTTGCTGCAGGATGCACTTCCATGATGTTGTGTTTTGCCACCATATGCCAGTTATTGCTTTTTCCTGTTTTTTTTCATGATATGAGGCACATGCTTTTCAGTAGCTGATTGTCTGTTACTAAGCATCTAGCTGTAACATTCTAAGACAAGCCACATTATGAAGCGGTGTGCATGTAGCACACAATAGAAACAACTTCATGGTTGCAGCAATAAAAGCCTGTTGTCCTTAAGAAATACTTTATGTGGAATATATAAGTGTAGTGTTACATATGCGTTTGTGCAGGATGGGGAGAAATGCCTAATGTCCACTCCAAACCTGAGCCTTCATGGGGAGAGCCTGTGCCCTCTCCAGCAAGCGTGGACAATGGCACATCAGCCTGGGGCAAACCCCCTGGGGGCTGGGCTGACAGTAGCCCCGAAGGCTATGGCCGAGGTGGAGGCCCACCTGGATCTGCCCCATGCAAGCCAGGTTGGATTTCACCAGCATATCTACATGTCACATGTTCTCTGTAGCTAAACAATAATGTACATGAAAATTGCACAAATCAGACCAGCACAGTCCAATCAGTATTCAAGGAATGCAAGATAACACAGACCATTCATTTACTCTTATTTAATCATTTCTAGTTACAGTTAACATTGTGGAATCTAAAACAAGTCAGTCAATGTTATAACTTTGTATCATGTTGCACTAGCTATAAACATTGTAAGAAGGACACAACAAATCTTCTGTACTTTCTGGGCTGAGAAAATTAACTTCTGTCTGTTAAAAAATGAATTTGGATCCTGGGAAATTTGTTCCTTTAGAAATAATAGCATATTAGGTTATTTAAAATATTAATATACATCTGTGATTTGCAACCTGTTGTCAAAGCTGTGCTGTTTTTGTAAACAGCTTCTGTTCAAACACATTGTAGAATTCCTCAGCACTATGTTAGGCCAAACAAAAGGTTCATATTGAGAGATTTTTTTCTTTTATCATTGGCTTAATGCTAACACATCCTAAACGAAATAAGGTTTCTGAGCTACACTGACCCCTGCCTTGAGTTAGCGCATTACAGTTTTTAGTAAGAGCTAAAGAGCTAAGGCCATTGGTTATGTGCCGGAATTTAAGTTGTAAGAGTAGATTGTCTGTTTTTACAGCCTCTAAAACTATGCAAGAAGGCTGGGGAGGTGGAGAGGACGTGAGCCTGTCAACAGGGCAGTGGGAGCAGGATGAGGGTGACATGTGGAACAGCACAGCCTCTCAGGAGAGCAGCTCATCCTGCAGTTCTTGGGGCAACCAGCCCAAGAAAGGTTCTCAGAAGGTCAGTAAAGACGAAGATAGATTTATACTTAGTCACATTCATATTCTTTTTTTCTGTGTTATGTGTAAATGGTGTGCAAGTTCATTCTTAAACCAGGACTGAGATGGCAAACACTGATCTTTTCCGGTCTTACAGACGAAGGTTCCTAATAAACAAGATGATGCTTGGATTATGACACGTCTGATTAAGCAGCTGACAGATATGGGTTTCCCTGTAAGTCTTAAACATGCTTCATTAGACAGTTTTTGAAGTAAAGCTTAATTACTGGACAATAATCACAAAAACAGTATAGGATATTATTAATGATACATGTTCCTTAATGTGTATCTTCAGAGAGACCCTGCAGAGGAGGCTTTGAAGAGCAACAATATGAACCTGGACCAGGCTATGAGTACGTGCTACAGTTTGACAGATTCACCTCAGTGGAGTTATTTCAAAGTGACTTACCGTTTAAAACTTTTCTGTTGCAGGTGCCCTGTTAGAAAAGAAGACTGAATTAGATAAGCGAGGGTTGGGAATTTCTGACTACAGTAATGGCCTTGTCAACAAGCCAATGAGCTGCAGGCCTCCGATCATCTCCAAAGACTCCTCCTCAGACCGTCCTACCTTCATGGACAAGGTATTCACCTTTTTATTCCATGTCTGTTAAATGTCATGTTTTTGCACTAAACTGTGTAACGTGCAACATTCTTCATTGCAGGATGGAGGATTAGCGGACGATGCCCAAACTTCACCATTTATGCCTTCTCCCAGCTTGAAGCTCCCATTGGCTAGTGCTGCCCTCCCTAGCCAGAGTATTGGGGTCACAATGCAAAACTTGAACAGACAGGTCATTGAGTGGAAAAATAATTTTGGCTGTTGTTTGACATACTGCTGTGTTTCCTTCTGTCATTCTGAAAGTTGATCCTCGTTGTTGTTTGGGGTGTGTAGATGCAGAGTGGCATGTTTGGCAGTAGTGGAACAGCACAAACCCGGGCCCTGCAGCAGCCTCCTCCTCAGCCAGCAGTGCCACCTCTCAACTCCTCCCAGCCTAGTCTACGTGCTCAAGTGCCTCAGTTTCTCTCCCCTCAGGTGAGTGGCGAGTTCTTTTGTCCATCGATAATCAGTTGTTTTGTGATGTTAACATTATTAGGAAATTAATTATATTCATGACTGTTCCAATGAGCATGATTATAATATAGTAGAAATTAAGGTGAAATTCATCTAATCTTATAAATGCAGATCTTTTCTTCAGCCCTCTTAATACTTCAGATTGTGACTTGCTGGTTTTGTACAAAAGAATTATATTAAATATGGATTTGTAATGAACAGGTCATAGACCTTGTAGCAATGTAGCATCTACATTTTAGAGCAATTACTGAGATTTCAGAGTGCCACACACTAGAATATTGGTCTAAACAGACTAGTCAACTTGTGATCGGTCAGCAACCAATTTGTTTTATGATATTTAATGACATTAACCTGTATGATGTCTTACAGGTTCAAGCACAGCTCTTACAGTTTGCAGCAAAAAACATTGGTCTCAACCCTGCACTTTTAACCTCACCAATAAACCCTCAGCATATGACCCTGTTGAACCAACTCTACCATCTGCAACTGGTGAGTGTCAGCATCAGGCAGTGCCACATGTCAAGATCAGAAAGACTTTTGGTTGTTAAAGATGACAGTCCAGAGTTGTCTTCCATATCCATTGATTTTGGTACAGGCATTTTAAAATGCTATGTAAAGTCTTAATTGTCATGTGGTGCTCTGAATTTGTGCAGGCATACCAGCGTTTACAAATTCAACAGCAGATGTTGCAGGCACAGCGTAACGTTTCTGGCCCTATCAGACAACAGGAGCAGCAAGTAAGCGTTCCTTTCCCTTTCATGAAAACCTTTACAACTCCAGTGGCCATTTATAGACATATTAGTTTTGGTAATGGTCATTTGTGGTTTCAAAAACAGTAACAAAATTAGAAAATGGCAAGCACTCTGGGTATGCTTCATGAGTGCCTCGTGTGCCTGTGTGTGTGTGTGTGTGTTTGATAGGTTGCACGTACAATCAATAACATGCAGCAGCAGATCCAGCAGCACCAGCGGCAGCTGGCCCAAGTTCTACTGGTGAAGCAGCAGCAGCAGCAGCAGCCTCCTCCCTCTCATCCCAGCTTGCATCCCAACACAGGCAAATCAGCACTGGAAACATTTTCTTCTCATCAACAGGCATCAGGCCTAACTGTCTCTGATCTGCCGACCAAAGAGCCGCAGTCGTCTCCCAACTCTTTCTCCTCTTACACTCTCTGTGAGTTTGTGTTATCTTTCTGTAACTCACAGACAACTACTTTTAGAGGGAAATCATTATTTTATTTGTTGTTATTTTGTTACCAGTGTTGATAGCAACATGTGAATTAAAGATTCGATGTTTCCTTTTCTAGCTGGACTGAACCCCAACATGAATGTAAACTGCATGGAGGTGGGAGGTCTGTCCATGAAGGACTCTCCTCAGCCTCAGTCGCGCCTGTCACAGTGGACGCACCCCAACTCCATGGAGAATCTCTCTGGCAGCTCCTCACCTATGGAACCTGGCCTCAGCAAGCATGGTACAACTGTCACAGATATTCTTTGGCTTTCTATAACTCTAGACTATCTATATCTAGCTTATGAAGAGTACTGACTATGTATCTACCTCTTACTCTGTCTGTCTCAGGTGCCATTTCTGCAGGTCCAAACCTTGGTGCTCCAGGTAAACCCACTCTGGATGACTCCTACAACCCGTATAACCTGATGCAGGGCACTGACTCTCCTGCCAGTTCATTGGTAACCCCAGACAGCTGGGGCCAGGGCAAGAATGCCAGTGACAAGATGTCCAATGGGACCAACATCAGCTGGCCACCAGGTCAGTAACTGTTGATCTTTATATAGCTCGGCCCATTGTAGTCAAATAATTAACTAAAATGCAGTATATCAGCTTATGTCATTCAGTGTTTGGGTCAGTCTCGTAATTTAACCAATTTGAACTACATCAGAGTTCTGCCCAGGAGTGCCCTGGAAAGGACTACAGAATATTGACCCTGAGACTGACCCCAATGTGACCCCAGGAAGTGTTCCCAGTGGCCCCACCATCAACACCAACATTCAGGATGTGAACCGCTACCTGCTCAGAGATAGGAGTTCAGGTGAGGAGACACTAAAGAAGAAAATTTGTCTTATAAAAATTGTCTCTATTTCCTAGTCAGCACCACCAGTTTTTGTTTATTGTTTGTTGGTTCCTGTTCTTGTGGGGCCACACAGGCTCCAGCATTACAACTTCTCAGTCTGATTTTCCCACCAGCAAATGGCCAGTGAATTTTTCCTGTAACTCTCTTAGTCTGTCTTCCTCTGTGACAGACAAGCCAGGTACATCCACCTCTTGCCTCCTTAATTCCTTAATCTACACTCTCTCAAAAGTAAATGCAGGTGGGAAAGTTGTGAGCGGATGTTCAGGAATTATTTGAAGAATCATTCACACTCATTTTTTGGATGTGTTGCTTTATCACATTATACCTATAAATCTAAGCTCAGATGTTCTTTGTCACTAAAATCTGTCTTGTGCACCCAGAAGGAAAATGAATCACCTGATGGTTTGTTGCTTACTAGTGTGAAGTGGGGTTAGACTGCAACCTCCCATCACAGTGTGACCCTTCTGAGAACTGGAACAGTGTTCTTCCCCTTCAACAACCCATTGTGTATGGGTGTGGAGGAAGACTCAGGAATTTTTAAAGAGATTTATTCAGTTGCTGAACTTGACAAAAAAAAACAACAAAACTTGATTTTGCTCGGTCAGGTTCTCACTTGTCATGCGTGCTTGATTGCATGTGTGCCACACTTGATCTTGCTAGCAGGTTACATGAAATTGCTGAAAGCACAAAGGAACACAAAATAACAAAAACAACAAACTATTTGAAATAAGTCCTGCGGTGTGAAAAAGATACATCCAACCTTTTCGAACCAGACTTGACCCTGTTGTATTTAAATGGTGTCGTATAGGCCATACTAGATTATTAAAAGGGTGAAATGTCAATATTGTAGCATTAACTTGTCTATAAAACATATTTTTGATCTGCACATGTTTTTGTCATTCAGCAATTTTTATTTGTTTCAAAAGTATCATTTAAATAATCATACAGACATTGTATGTATAAAATGTTATTTTGGTCAAGGTAATGACATTTTATTTTTATATTATATTTATTATCTTATATTACATTGCATAACTTGTTTTTCACGTAACTGACGTTACTGGCTGGCTTGAACTGCTTCGTCTCCATCTGCAGCTGATGCCTGACCACACCCCATTCAAATTTTTAACGAGTGTGCGATAGTAGTCTTATGTTAAATGTTGGGTTGAATTAGTGAGGAGAGATAACTGTATGGAGTAATTATTTTGTCTCTCTAAAAAAAAAAATTATCACTATGTAAAGAGATCACCGATCACCTCACCATTTACTGAGAAGTTCTGAACTAGCAAAATGCATTACATGTATTAGCATGACGTTCAGTTGTTCTTCTTACCCGTCATATAGGCAAGCTGTCAGACATGAAATCCACTTGGTCGCCAGGACCCATCTCACACACGCAGGCCTCACTGTCCCATGAGCTGTGGAAGGTGCCTCAGGGACCAAGGAACACTACAGCCCCCACCCGTCCTCCACCTGGCCTGACCAATACCAAGCCCTCCTCTACCTGGGGGGGCAACAGCCTAGGCTTGGTGCCAGGCTGGAGCGGATCTTACTCTTCAGGTACTTGTTATCTGAAACAGTTTGAATGTATGAGTGGATGCACAAACTGAGTAAAGTAAAAGTACAGGAGCAAGTAGGGAAACGCACAAAAAAGAGCACCGACATACAGATATTGAACGGCAGCTTTAGCCATGACACACCTCCTGTTGTCTGGGGGAAGCTTTCACGCTTGTCTCTAATCTACAGTGATGCTGTAACACAGCCTACTGAAAAATTGCAGCGTTTCCATCTGTACTACACATTTTGTCTAAAGGTATTTTAAAACAGTTTGTGACTGCTTTTACGAAATCCAGCCGTAATGTCACTTTCGTTTACTTACATTACAGCCACTTGAAAGCGATGAAATTCAGGAATGACAGTTGGCTATGTTCAGAAGTCTGATTCTCATGTATGTCTAGAATCTAGGCAAACACAAAGGTTTTTTGGTTGTCTTTCTTTTTTCTTTTTCTTTTTTTTAAATATAGAGCATTAGTGTTATTTTGTTTTACTTTTACAGGTACCACATGGAGTACAGACAGCTCCAACAGGACCAGCAGCTGGCTGGTACTAAGGAACCTTACACCCCAGGTACAGCAGGAAGATTTAATAAACCCTCAGTGTTTTCTGGAATTAAAATACAGATTTGAATGTGTTTAACCGGGTCTGTCCTCCAGATTGACGGCTCTACTCTGCGGACGCTGTGCATGCAGCACGGCCCCTTAATCACATTCCACCTCAACCTGACGCAGGGCAATGCCGTGGTGCGCTACAGCTCCAAGGATGAGGCTGGAAAAGCCCAAAAGTCCCTGCACATGTATGCAAATGCTATGCTTCTTCTTTCCTAGATTGTGCGTGGTGGAAACCCTTCTGTGTAGTTAAGTGACACTCAGCCTTCAAATATAGACAGTAAATCCACTGATGAGTTACAGCTGAGGTTTGCTGTCTGGGTTCCTTTGCATGTATATGTGGATATCATTTGCCAAGCGTTGCAAGTTGTGTCCAATAGTTGACTTGATTTACTTCTGTTTGTGCAGGTGTGTGCTGGGCAACACCACCATCCTGGCAGAATTCGCTGGAGAGGAGGAGGTGAACCGCTTCTTTGCACAGGGTCAATCCCTCACACCCACCACCAGCTGGCAAGCCAACCCGGGCACCAATCAGACGCGGCTGGGGGGTGGAGCGTCTGCCACTTCGCACCCTATTGGCCACTGGAACACCCCCGGCCTGGGAGGAGGCGGAGCTGGCAGTGCAGCTAAGGCAGGCAACGAGCTGCTATGGGGGGGTGTACAGCAGTACTCTAGCCTTTGGGGGCCGCCCAGTACAGAGGACGGCCGAGTTGTAGGCAGCCCAACCCCTATTAACACGCTGCTTCCTGGAGACCTGCTGAGCGGAGAGTCCATGTGAGGTAGTTGACGCAGGAGGAGAATTCTGAATATTTGAAAAATAAAACTGAAAATGAAACAATGAAACAAAAATGAAAAAAAAAAAAAACTTGAAGAAATATAATTACGCAGGAGCAAAAACCAAGCAAAATCATGTGGAGATAATCAGCATATGTGGAACTGTGAACCAAGAGACAGGAGGCTGAAGATACACTTGTAGAGGCTGCTGACCTTCTTCCTCTTCTCCTCCTTTTTTATTTTGCATCATTTCAGTGGATTTTTGTGTTCTTCCTTTTTTTTTTTTTTTTTTTTTTTTTTTTTTTTCCTCATGTGAGGCTTTGGTTACAGTATTTTCTAAGACTTTTGGAGAAGAGCAAGTGACTAAACTAAAAGGAAATAGAACCTTTAATTACAGACTTTCTCTTAATAACTGAAAACTGTGTGAAACTGTATTTTACTACAACTGATCAGACAAGCTGCCATTTTTAAACGTCCCCTGGCACAAGGCCCTCATCACCCCAGATACACCGTACGAGCCTTCCTCCCTACTCCCCCAAAGAAACGCATCATTCTGATCAGCCCTTCCCTTTAGACTGTATCCACTGCTTTTTGTTCATCTGTTAGCCTGGCGGGTTCGTTTAACAGCACTAAACTAGCCTTAACTGCTTACCAGCCCCATCTCCCACACACTCACTCTGGGCTTACAGAAGAGATGGATCCGAGAATTGCACATTTTTTCCTCACTTTTTCGAGCCAGCAGAGAAGAAAAGTTCCATGCTTGACTTAGCACACAGGACACAGCACACATCTGCTTCTCCTTCAGACCTCAGTCATCACCCTCGTCTGTCCGCATCACTATTAAAGGGGCAGACGTGTGGCTGGTGCTTACTCATCTGCAGGACAGGCTGAGCAAATAGTTGCCAGCGTGTGTGTGTGTGTGTATGTCTGTGTGCTGCATTAACCACTGTCTTCAGAACTTTTTAACAAAACACTCGGAACACACCATACAGAACGGACACGTCAAAACACGTTCATTTCCTTCTCTTCTGCTCCATGAATGACCTCAGTTATTTGTGACCCAGTGGGGGAAAAAAAAAAAAAAAAAAAAAAATCATGTTTGTCGGACGTGCAATATGCCACAGACTCTTCCGTCCATCATTATACAGAGCTTATGCTGGTGAAGTTTCCTTTCTTTTCTAAATTGGAGGTGGGGAGGGGGGCACACACACACAAAGAAAAAAAAAAAAAATACCAGCTCCCATTTTTATCCACCAAATGCGGGGACATAGAGGAAGACTTTCTCATGGTGTGTGAGCCTGTAGTGAAGACGATCACTAGCACTTCCTTAAAGACACAAAGTGACCATAGCAGGATGCGGGCTTCAAACCAAATAAGTGTTTCTTGTAACCCAGTAGACAAGGTGCATTTTATGTTGTATTTGGTACAAAAAGAACAGAACAAAGAGACTGCTTGGGAGAAAAAAAAAAATTGGGTGGTTGATCATAGCACTTACCAAGAGCATCAAGCTCCAACTTCAATGCCAACAAATCACACATGGAAAGCTGGAACTGAAAAAAGCAAAGAAAAAGCAATCTACATAGCTTTTCCATGCTCTTTTTTTTTTATTTTTTTTTTTATTTTTTTTTTTTAAAAACTCTAAGTGGATTTTTATTTTTTTCCTTAGGTCCCTCCCTTGGATGGACGTCAAATGGTAGCAAATGAAGGGTAGTTTAAATAAAAACAAA
>JAOTRN010000025.1:6635939-6655730 GCA_028566695.1 Bagroides melapterus | reverse complement strand
CTTTAAATTTTGTGCATTACTATTTATTTCCTTTATGCCATTCTCTTTGGGGGGGTTTATTTTTTACGGTTAAAAAAAAAAATTTTTAAAAAAAAAAAAAAAAAAAAAAAAAAAAGCATTTCTTCTGCATCAATTTGAAGGATCGAAAGCAAGCTGGTTTTTAAGGATCATGATCTATGCACAAGTGGGGTGTAGAGGTGATAAAAGACCTCTGTGACCCATCTCATGGGATTCGGGGAATTATTTTTGGGCTTTTCCTTCCATTGTACTCATTATGTTGCCTCTTTATTCCTGTCAGCATCTTTTATTAATGGTGTACTACAGTACCAGTACTTTACCATGCTGTTTATTCCTAAACCAATGAGCATCTCACTCTAAAGCACTGTGGGGTTTTTTATGTAGCCTGTGATAAGGGTGTGTCTTGTGTGTTCTCTTTGTTCCTGTGTTATCTAGGGTCGGGGTGGTCAGAGGGTTGCTTTTGCCTTTTAAAATATTAAGGAAAATGCCTGTACTGAGATTTTAAAATGACAGTGGCTTTTAATGTTTCTCTTTCTCTCTCTCACACACACACTCTCTCTCTCTCTCTCTTTACTCATAGAATGTGATTGTTGATGACATGCACCGAAATGTTTCATGAACAATGGAGCTTCTTTAAACCTATTAATAAATTGCATTTTTTGGCTGTAAGATTTTTTTTTTTTTTTATCTTTAATTAATAAGAAGTTAATGAGGCCTTCAGCTGACTGTCGAATGTCACTGCATTCAATCTTATTAAGATTAGCTTTGCAAAACCTGATAAATACTATAATGGCTGGTTAAATTCTAGCCCAATGTGAAAATCCCTTTGTAGTGCCATAAAAAGGTTTTGAGAATTTAACCTACAAACTAACCTACAGTAGCAACGTTTTACTCAAAGTCAATGCAATAATTATAAACATGCTGGACATTTAATGGTGTTTTACTGCTATGGTGAGAAACAGGATTGTTTAGAGTTGAGCCAAACAGAGTAAATTCTCATCTTTTTAAGGTGACAAAAAACACAAAGAATTTCCACCACTGTGTTGGTATATTTACAGAAAGTGAATAACTAACATACTGTACTATATATGTACTGTACACGGCATCTCTTCAGAGTGGGCCAAGGCCATAATAATAATAACAAACAGGTCTAATAATTGGCTTTTACCAAAAAGAGAACACAGTCAGTCCCCTAACTCCTTACCAAAAACAGGAACAAAAATGGAACCCTGTCCCAAAGAAAAAGGCAGCCACATCCAAGTGAATAAACAGAAAACAGATTCAAGTTAAAACTAAGCTCAGAGTCCAAACCAGAACACAAACCACAGAGAAACAGAATCTCAACAACCTTCTTTAGATTAGAGCTGATTAGTGATGAGGTCATCAAGGTGGAGGCGGGAGCGGACTTTACTGACCACAACCCACATTTCTAACCCTGAGACAGAGGAGCTACAACAGCAGAAGACCACATCGTGTGACGTTATTTTAGTTACAGTTGTCACACCATTGCCACACCATTGGCTACCGTCATTATGACGCTGATTTAGGCTAGGGGTCTCCAATCTTATCCAGAAAGGGATAAGCAGCTTTTCATTCAAACCAAGCAGCTATCCCTGATTCCAGCTGTTTAAACACTTGATCTTGGCTTTCAATACACTCAGCTGTGCCTTATACACGGTTGGAATGAAAACCTGCACTTACACCAGCCCTTTCTGGATAAGACTGGATACCCCTGATTTAGGCTACACTCCTGGTGGTAATGCACTTGGGGCAACGTCACACAGCTAGATGCCCATAGAATGCCGAGTCAACAGTATTATCCCAGATTTTGTAGGCAGAGATGGAGTCTCACTGCGTACTCACAGATAGCCCCGTCATCAAAGCCAGTGTTCCCTCTTGCTGGTTTCTCTAAGTGCCAGTGCCCCCAATCACTTAAAACCTATATCAGAAGTTTCCATACAGCAGGTCACCATGTGATTTACTGCCAAAACACTTCTGCTTGTATCTGCATGCACACACACACTGTTGACACACAACCCCAAGTTTCTGCAGTGTCTGTGACCTTAGAGTGAATCAGTGTTGATATATATACAATGATAGAGACTTTAAAAACACTTTTGTACATGTACATGTGATTAACGCCATAAACAAATGTAGAACCAGGTTACATGTGTAATCTAAAGACTTGATTGGCTGATTAGAGAACAGTTTGAATGAGATGGTGTCATATTAAAGGCAGACACTGAGTGTATAACTGATAATCATGAGAAAGCATTGAGTGATCCCAAGTAGCATTTATTCCATAGTCCAAATATCTACAAAGCCCACGTCAGGTCACAGCCTGGAAAATTCAATCAGCTCAGTAATTAGTAATAAAGTGAAAACACGGTCTTAAAAAACACACAAACACACACAAACGGTCTTCATGTATACTTTATTTCTCTAAAGGAGGAAAACAAACATTTCTAAAGATACTCTGCTGGTGTTGTATTAAAAACTCATTTTACCTTGAATATTTTGTTACAAAAGCAGAGTGCAGAGCTTTAAACAGAAGACTGTTATAGAACAGCATTCTTTTCATTCTTATCCATTCTATTTTTTATTTTTAAAGCATATTACATATCCTTTTCATACCATACCAAAAGAATCTAATTGGAGACTATATAAATACAGGTTCACTTCCAATTCGGGTGTATGATGTAGGGTGTTAAACAACGAAACGGTCATTTCTAAATAAAAGAAAATGCTGCTGAAACTATTTCAATTTTTACATCAATATTTAGTTAAGAAAAGGTTGATGTTTTAGTCTATACAATCTGAAGGATTAAGTGTGTGATGATTTTGTCTCTGTAGACCACCACAATGGATTTGAAATAAAGCAATAAAATTGTGACTGAAGTATAAACTAACTTTTAATTCAAGAGCTTTAACAAAAATATTGCATTAACTGTTTATACACTTTTTTTTTCTTTTTTAAACAGCACCTCATTTTTCTCAGGCTCAATAATAACTAAGGGCCAACATAATTACAAATATAAGTATTATATTTAATACTTGGATTTAATTCCTTTGCAGTCAATGACTTCCTGAAGTCTGGAACTAATAGACCTTATCTAATCTCAGACGCTTAGCCAGGGCTTGTCTTCAGCCGCTGACTGTTTATGAGTCTTTTGCTGTCTGGTTTTGTAAAACGCTGACTCAACTGTTTAAGAAAATTCCATTTATTTGCTTTAAGTAGCTCTTGGGTTGATTTCCTTTTACGTTTCGGGTCATTATCCATCTGTACAGTCAAGCACCGTCACTTTCAGTGTTGCAGCATTTGACTGAATCTGGGCAGAAAGTATAGCCCTAGACACTGTAGAATTAATCATGCTGCTTCGATCAGACATCACAATGCAATAAACATCAGTGACAGTTCCATAACACTGCCTCCACCATGTTTAACAGATGATAAGAGTCATGAGACCATTCTTTCTCTTCCTAACATTTGTAGATGTTTTCTAGTCTAATCTGGCCTTTCACTGCACACTGCAGGGGTTTGATGATACACTGACGACGATGCCCCTACCTCCTGGAGTGTTCTTGACTTGACTAGATGATGTTGTGAAGGGGTTTTTCCTTTAAGAATTCTACAATCATCCAATTTAGTTGTCTTCTGGTGATGCTCAGCACTGCTTCTTTTAAAACTACACATTTTTTAAATAAAGCTGGAAGTCTACATGTTTCATTTCAAATCCATTCTGGTGGTGTACAGAAAACTGTACGTGTTTTTACGTTACCATAACAGGTGTCCAGCTGATGTCAGCTATATATAAAATTTTATCTGGTCCACATGACTAAAGAAAACCAGCTGGATCCCTCCCACCAACAAATAAATAAATAAACAAACAACAAAAATAAAACAGTCAGACCGTTAACTTGAAAAGATATTAAAAGAAAGGAAAAAAAGAAAAAAGGAAAAGAATGATCTGGGTACATTACCATTTGAAAGCCTAGTCTGATACAATGACACTTACCCACAACAGGTAATATGATTCAGTATCTGATGTGAAAAACAGGAAGAGCAAGACCAAACAGCAGCACTGTAAAAGTCACATCTGTATAATCTAAAAGAAATCACTATTGCACACTTTACAGGTTACCAAACTCAGTGTCAATTCAGAAAACATTTCAGAAATCAGGTTAGAAAAATATCTGAATGTCTGCTGTACTAATGGATGTTGGCTGCATCATACCAAAGCTCAGAAATGAGCGTTGGTTGTTGTCTATCTATTGAGTAAATGCTACAAAATAAACAGCAGGTTCTAAGAAAGAAAATTACTACTTTACATTTGATCATCACTAGCACCAACTAGAGAACTGGAGAAGAGTGGACTTGAGTCACAAGGCACAAAGAAACATATCTAGGCTTACATAAATAATTAGAAATATATTAGCAGTTATTTAAGTACAGGATTTCTCTGTTAATTGAGCTTAAGAAGGACTGAGCACTACAGGTTGATCAATATGAGGTAAGAAGTTTCTGCTCATCAATCCTGAGGGTAAATGTGTAGATATGTCTATATAATATATTATTTTAACATGTTTCCTGAAAGGGACAGTGCCATTACCTTAAAGTTAAGTTTTAATAAATATTATATTAGGTTTGTCAGACTCCAGACAAAACACCTAGGCTCCATCCTTTAAACACACCTGAACAAACTCACCAGGCAGCTACAGGGAACTTTATATTTGGTGCATCAGGTGGTGACATATTTTAAGGTATTCCACAAGGACTGGAGGTTGAAATTCCTGCACAATATTTTATGTATACCTGATGCACATTATAGCTTTGTGGAAAACACAAGTGACAAGCCATAGAAAGGGTTACTTTATGGATTTTGTGACGTGAAGGGGAAAAAAGTGCATTTAATTGCAAATCAATTGGCAAATTTTATGTACACAACTTTTTAGAGTACAGCGGCACCTGCTATTTTAGGGGTTAATTTTAGGTGTGGTTAAAAATATACTTTTTTATAGTGTTGTTAACAGTTCTAAATATATTACCATGGCTTAAATTCACCATACTTTGTTAAAGTTAAATATTGAAATGGGAATCAATTCGGTAAGGAACGCATTTTGAATTATTCAGGACTCTGAATTTACTTGGGACTTGAGTATTATGACTTGAAACTTACTTGTTACTTGTTCCCACCTCTGCACTTTGGAAACAAAAGCAGTAGAGGTTAGTTATAGGTTTTCTCTAATGTGAATAATAACAGGGGCCATCACCAAACTTGCTACAAGTTTGGGGACATTGGAATCCAACAGCCATGAGGCTGTGAGGGCCCCCCGCTCGTAAGAAATTAAAGAGAAAAACATGTGACTTGCCTCAGCCTGAACAGGGCACCAGTGAGACTCAACCTCAGCCGGTCCCATGGCATCGCTACAGGAAGAAGAAAGATCCTCAGTTTAGCAACACAGTCACCTGAGTCCAAAGTTCTGTTTCAACTTACATTGTTTTTCCCCCCAATCACACCCAAAACCACATTAGACTGAATCTTTTTGTGACCACACACTAGAATTATCCTTTTCCCCCCCAAACGAATGTTATTTTAGGTCTTAGAGTGTAACTTACTTCAATGAATATGACACACTGATTTTGACAAGACACACAAGCCATCCATATTCTTTTTTTTTCCCTGTTCTCTGCATTTAGCCCGGTGTTAAAACGACACCATTTCATGGTTTATTTAAAATGAATGTGGATGACTGGGTTGATGTCGTGAACAGATGATACTCCATTGCCTTCACATATCACAATCATGCAGCCAGTACAAACCTTTGTACAGATCCTTCGCTCTGTCATGAAGAAACAGTCTTAAGTTTTCAACACCGTTTATTACAGTTTTCATAATAATACAGACACTTTTGACATCAGCTATTATTTGCATGATTTCCTGTGTAGATAAGGATAAGCAGGCATACAAAAACAGTTATAGCTAACTGAAGCCCTCACCAAGCAAAGCTGGGGACATGGAGTCCAACAGCACCTAAAGGTGCTGTGAAGGCTTAATTTGTTTAGTACAGTAGTATGTTTACAAAGACTTGCCTTGATAAAAGGTGCAGTACTGTTCACGTTACTCCAGCCGCTTCAAATTATTACGAACCATATTTACTAAACTTCACTTCTAAAAACCTAAACGGAACATAGGGGGAGGAAAAAAGCCACACTATAGAATCGGCAACATATTAGAGGTTCAAATAAAAACTATGCAAATTTCAAAGTTTCATGCGTAAACCAGTGCTGTTTTTCCATTTCCCTTATTAAACAATTATGCTTAATGATTTGGCTTCTTAAGAACACCATTACATGAGAAAATGGTTGAATCACCAAACCTATCGGAGACTGGTGTTTGACCTTCAATAACGGCCTCCCTGGGACATTACAGGAGGCCTCATGGCCATGGGCGGCCTTGGGGGAGCTCCCTGGTAAGGAGGAACCATTGGGGGGCCTTGTCCGTAAGGTGACATTGCCCCTGGCACATAGCCAGGCACTGCCTGGGATGGGGTACCATATGGCCCTGTTTTAAGGGGGAAAAACAAAACTTGTAATTTAACAGCATAAAATTACCCATAACAGTAATAATATATATTCATCTTTAACGTTATATGAAATTTAACCCAAAAAGGGATTGTACCATGCAGGGGATGCCTGGCACCTGGCTGCTGTGAAGAAGTACCCTGCTGAGCAGGCAACACCCCTCCCATTGGCCCAACAGGAGGTGTGCTGATGTGTGCCTGCCCTGTGCTAGGGATCTTACACTGGTAGCGTGGTAGTTGAGCACGTAGCTCTTCCTGACACACACACAAGGACACAAAGTGCAATTAGACAACATTGCAAATGCCAGCTGTTCAAGCTACATAAAAACAAAATGCAATATTGCAGGACAGCCTAATACTTATAGCATTCATGTTACCTTAAAATAATAAACAACATCTTACATTCTGATTTCATTACTTACTTTACAAGGGTGGAGCCATATTTGGACACTTACCAGAGAGATATCCTCATCAGGGTGGATCAACTTACTGGTTGCACTGGTAGTGGTGAGGGTGGCAGGCTTACTTGTAATGGGGGTGGCAGGTTTGGCCACAGTGCTGCCTGCGCTGGCAGCAGAGGGCGTAGGCTGGCTGTAGGCTGGGAATGTGGCTTTGGGAGCAGCAGAAGTGGCTGCTGCTGCCCCAGGCACAGCCTGGAGATAAAGAAAAATCTGAATGAGACAAATATCTAATAGTATGATGAACATTCCTGTTACCTACGTCTGGCCCAGGAGGGCCATGACACTAAACAGCTGTTTTTTTCAAGAGAAGCAGCTACAACTTAGCTTTTTGATTATAGCACAGAGAAGACAAACTGCACAGTGCTGTGGTCCTCTAAGGCTGCACTTGCTAATGTTTTTTCTACTGATAAGGTGCTGGTACCAGCAAACCCACAAAGACCCAGACATCTCAGTTTTGTTTGTTTCTGCCGATTAACTTGAAATCAGGCACTAGCACTCCATCAGTGGAAAAGGATAATAAGAGCCTGGAGAATAATTATCATACAAATAAGCATTGTGCATAGTGAACCAGTATAGCTGTTGCTAGCCTTGAATAGTTTTGTAAAAGCCTAGTTTCACTAGGTCAGCAGGCTGCTGCGTACTTGCGACAGCGGCTTAGAGGGTGCTGACAAAGTGTCCATACTGGAGGAGGCCGAGCTTGTGCTGGGAGCTCGAGTCCCCATCTGCAGCATGGAGAAAAAGCAGAGCAAAATCCCTCAATACAGGTGCATTGATTAACTTCATTGTGTTTCATACTCTCACAAATGAGTGTATATTTACAATGTATTTTCATGCACCCTTTTAAAGGTGTGTGAAAAGTCATGAGCTACTAATCTATGCTAACAAAACACATTCAATACCAACCTTTTATTTTGCTAATAAAAACACCTGATCTGATCTATTCATCACTGCTAGTCTGCATGTAGATATTACAATTAAAATAACCTAAGCTAGGTGACTGTATCTCTAGTTATAAAGGATTATTGAAAAAGATAACAAAAGAGATATGTGGCCACACCTGTCCTGCACTAGGGAACAAGGGCTTGGTGACAGCAGGCTGTGGAGCAGCAACTGTGGCTGCAGGTGTGGCTGCCCTTGGTATCATGCCTGATGTGGTGGAGGCAGGAGCCTGAGGCATGTGGCTCATACCCGGACGATGGCCCATAGGAGGAGGCATGCCTGTTAGGAAAAACAAATCATAGAGGACTGTCACCATTTCCTTTAAGCATATGTAAATCACTTTAGGTTGTAATTCATATTGCAGGGATTTCAAACAGTAGGTGGCAGAGTGGGAAAAGGTGTGTCGCACAAATTTAAGTTAGCCGTCTTCTTTCTTTCTGTTAGGAGTCACCACCACAGATTATTTTTCTCCAGCTCGTCTCCATCTTCCTGTTATGCCAACCACCTGCAAGTCTTCCCTCACCACATCCATAAATCTTCTCCTTGGCCTTTCTCTTCTCTTCTTGCCCAGTAGCTCCATTCACAGAATTTTTTCTTCCAATATACCCCATATCCCTCGTCTGTACATGGCCAAAACCTTTCAACTTATTTCCACCCCTGTCCATCCTTGTCACTTACAATGCAAATTACATAACATTCAACTCTGCCACCTCACGCTCTGCCTCCTGTCTTTTACTCAGCATCGTCTCCAAGCCAAACAACATGGTTGGTCTCACCACGGTCTTGTAGATTTTCCCTTTCACTCTTGCAGACACCTTTCTCTTTCACTCCTGTAACTCTTCTCCACCCACTTCACCCTGCCTGAATCCTCTTCTTCAGTTCTCTATTACTCCATTATTTTGTACAGTTGACCCAAAGAATTTAAACTCATCCACCTTCCTCACCTCTACTCCATGCACTGCACCATTCTGCTGCCCTCCCTCTCATTTACATGTATGCATGCCATCTTGTTCCTACTAACTTTCTTTCCCATTCTCTCTAATGCGTACCTCCACCCCTCCAGGCACATTTCAATGTCTTCCCCAAACATGATAGTCCATGGAGATTCGTGTCTGACCTCGTCCATCACCACTGCAAAAATAAGAGTTGATCCTTGATGCAATCTCCAGAATATCCAGCCTTCGCACCCTGTCATTTTCTTCATTCATATGCTCCTTAAAGTACTCCTTCCACCATCTCAACACAATCTTCTTGCTTGTCAGCACATTTCTGTTTGCATCCTTTATCACCTAACTTGGATCACATTCCCTCTGACCAGGTAATCGGTGCAAGTGCTTTTCTCCTTCCTTAGTACCCAACTTCTCAAAGCTCTCCTTGCATATTTTCCTTAGCCTTTGTCATGTCTCCCTTCACCTTGCACCACATTTCCTTGTAATTTCTACATCTCAATGCCTTTCCCAATTCTTTTCACCAGCCTCTTTCTCCTCATGTACTTCCTCACTACAGATGCCCAATTGTACAGCACCCTTACATCACTTCCTAGCACAAAAATCACCTCATCACCACCACCATTGTTCCCTTAGCCAACATCATACTTATTATATAATAAATAGCATAATACTATTCCAATTAAACCAATCATCTGTAGGCATATCAGAATTGGACATTTCAAGACCTTAAAATTAGATTTGTACAGCATTTCTGTGCAAATCCGTTGCAGCAGCAAGCTGAAATTAATTATTCTTCTCATTATTTCAGTACAGTCACTAGGTTAATGGTATTTAATTTTTATGTATAATATTTTCTGTAAATGAAATGTAGTGTTGTAGTATCTTATGCCTGTACTTTTGAGGGTCACCAAATTCTTTGTGTGTGAAACATACTTGGCCAATTAACCTGATTTTGAGGTTATTTTGTTGATATTACAATAAGACGTTTGGTATTGCAATTAAAATTATACTTTATTTTACTTTACTAGGACATACTGCATTTTACAAATACTTTGGTGGATCCTGAGATTATACCCAAAACAAGAGTGAGAACCCATATCATATAGTACAACCTTGTTTAAAAAAAATATTGCTAAAATAAAATCAGTAAATAAAGTACTGAACCTGGTGGCATGCCTGGCATCATCGGAGGCATTCCTGGACCAGGTGGCATCATCCCACCCATAGGCATCATGCTGTGCAGGTGAGGGAAAAAAAGGAACTTTTTTTTTTCAGTCACAGAATGAAACATTATTAGCACACAACGTAAACATTTCCATCCTAATGTATACTGACCACACCAATTCTTTTGTTTTCACTCTATACTTAAGATAACCTTTGGTGGCAGACCACTCCCATTTTTACTTGTGCAGAAGTATAGAAACAGAACAGAAGAGGCAGTCTTCACAGGGCTCATACCAAGAGTAGACATTCAGAGTCATTGTTTAAACAATCAAACTAACATAGTACATCTGGGCAACAAACAAATGTTATAACAAAAAAAGTCAGTCACATAAAAAAAAGAGTGGAGTTCATTAAGACAAAGATGTAAATACTAGGAAGTGAAAGGTGGAATTCTAATCTATTGTCTCATTCATCTTAATGTCAAACCAAAATATCTTCACTGTAAACAAATCTTAAAAACAGGCCTTGCTGTTCTGATGGAGGGGACTGTATCTACTTAAACATTGTTGTTATTGGTGAATACTTACCCAGGTGGCATCCCTGGCATGACTGGAGGCATCCCTGGCATCATGGGAGGGACTGCTGGCATCATTGGTGGCATTCCTAAGACATATATATTAAAAAAAAACACTAATAAGCTGCTGCAAGTGTATTTTTCCCCCCAGAAAACACTAGAAAATGCAATATTCAAGCATACTGTGTTGTACAGAGTGCATAAAGCACAAGCTGTATTTCATCAGTGCTCGATGAATGATACATTCATTAGCTAACCCACTACACAAGTGAGCATTAACATGTGCTTCCCGGGGGGGACAGAGGAAGGAAGAAGAAAGGGAAGAAAAAAAAAAGAGGCCAAGGGAAACAATCATTAGCTTCTTATAACAAAGCCAGTAATGCAGCACATTGTGTTTATGCCCTGAACAAAAATTCTGCAAGTCACTGGCCAACATTTCAGCTAACATATGTAGCTCTGACCTCGAAAATAAAAGACACAGACTGTAATACAACTGTACCTCTAATTAATTCAGCAAGTACCAAAATCACTTTCGCCATCATCCAGATTGTAGAATTGTGGGTATGGGATAGATGGCTTCAGTATTCACAAATTCAAAAAATTATAGCATCAAGTTAAAAGTAACAAAATCAGTGAATCATGAAAGTTAATAAAGTGGTGGAAAAAGTGTTTCTTTTCCTGCATGTGAGAATGTTTAGAGACACTATTATCATATTTTCCATACATTATCTCACAGAGTTTACTATTTTAGTTATTTATTACCAGTTTTGTGGTGTTTTTTGTGGTGTTGTTTTTCATGTCTTTTGGCAGTTTTGAATGAGGATAAAGACAGTATCTCACTGTAAAGAAATGCTATGGAACAAATCAAGCAAAAGCAAAACTTATTAAAAGTTAAAACTCGATAAGAAGGCTAACTGACACTTGCTGACAACTTGGACATAATCAGGATGCCCATTAAATGAAAGATGCATTTTGTTAGTCTACTTTTATTAATAAAGCCATTTTAAAACAGTTAGAAACTATTTGGTTCACCTGAGTAACTCCCAGGTGGCATCCCGGGTGTGGGCACAGGTGCCATTCCAGGCTGTGCCATAGGTGCGTAAGCAGCCTGAGGCTGTGCTGCTGCCTGCTGGAATGAGGGTCCTGCCTCATCATCATCATCCTCCTCATCAGAGTCATCTTGGTTCTGTTTCTTTTTCTGGCTTTCTGAGTCAAAAAACAATATAACAGTAATTAGGGGTAGATGTGTCATGTATAAAAGAGTCAGAGAAAATACATGTCAGAAAGAATGAATTAGTAAAATAAAGTAAATTACCCTGTGTTTTCTGTTCAAGTACCCGTCTCCTTTCTTCCATATCTTTCTCTGGAATACCCTCCATTCCATAGATTTCCAGTTCAATATCTGTTCTTCCAGGTATGGCATTGGGAACACCATCAATTGTTTCTTTGTGAACCTACAGTACAACAGAAAAGAGCATTTCATTTAAACTCGAGCAGCAAGGAGAACACAGATCATGGAGATATAAACACACACTAACCTGCATACAGTGGATGGCTAGGCCAGGACCAGTATATAGCTTTTTATGACATATGTGACACTTGAAGTGTTTGGCCTTTTGGTGCTGAATAAGAATCTTTTCATCATCAAAATCCCTATTACAGTACCTGCATTGACAGTTAAGGTCATAATAGAGCAAGATGGAAACATTGAAGAGATCCAGCTAGGAAAAAGACAAATATAACAAGTTACCTAGCTATTAGGTTGTACTGAGTGCAGCCATACAAATTGCTTTTGGTTGGTCTAATGCTGTGTTCGAGGCACTTTTAAGTCCCTACCATAAGTTTTGAAATAAATAAATAATTAAAAATTTATCAAAATTGACAACGTGGGGTGAAGCAATTAATACAGAGTAATTAGATCCATACAACTGACCACTGTAATTGTAACGAACAAGTTTCTATCTCACTATCTATCATAGTTTTTGTATGGTGTTCCTCATGTACTACATGCCTTCACTTTTTTTGTTGTCAAATATGGTTAATTATGTCTTGAGGGACTAAATCATCAATAAATGTATTATAGACTTATCCAAGTACAGTGTCTGAATATTAATTGAAGAAGAACCCTTGATTTTGACACATATACAACACAGTGAAATTCGTGGGGATTTTTTAAATATTATTTTTGCATACCCCAGATTAGGAAGTTGGGGTAGCTATAATACAGCATCTCTGGCACAGAAACAGTAAATAAAGGGCCTTGATCAAGGGCCCAAAATGGGAAGATTAACGGTGCTTCATTATGACGGTTATTACAATCACAACTGAGCTAAGTTCTTCGTCTATTTAATTTTCCCCTTGAATCGAATAGGTTTAACTATAATACATATAGACAATATTACTATCTATGTTCGTGAAGTAAAGATTACTACGCGCAGTATTTGAAGTAGCTGTTGCTCGTTTCCTTTTGTACCGTCAACAAACTCGCCTGTGACAATATTATGTACCGATGACGTCCAAATTATTTATCTTACATTTGCTCTTAGAGAGCCCTGTGCCAATAATAAAACAAAGACGGAGGAAACGAAGACGAAAGACGAAGGAGCTGTCGAAACATCAGATTAATGACTAACACAGGATTATTTCCATACATATAAAAGACCGACTAAGGGAATGAGCCGGCGTCGGACATCATGTTTTGCTAGCTTGGCTATATATGTATGCTACCTGACTAACATAACGAAACAGATTTTTTCACTTCAAATCTCAAAACAAACAGCTATTCTTAGAAAGGATACCAACACCATGGCTTCATCTGCTTCTTCTTTTTCCTTCCCATGTTTTAGCAGTGTAGTGTACAATTTGTTTGTGAATCACCAAGACGCGAAACGCAGACCGAACATTTAACAGTAGAAAATGGCGCAGACGGAAGTGTGTGATAGTGCTGTGATATCGCCTACTATATGCCGAAGCGCTGCGATTTCGCCCCCTACTGGAGCGGAGCTTCATGGTACTTTGGCGATTTTTAAACATGGATCCCCCTTTGGATTAATTGATGATCAGAACTAATTTTTTTAAGTTTGAACTCCAAGCAATCTTCCAGACCATGAGTACTGAATGCAGCCTGCTAAAAGGCAGATTAATTTCCAGTATAACCTAGCCAGCACACCTCAATTCAATGGAACGTAGGAGCATAAGGTCAAGTCCATTTTAATTTCATGACCATAACTGCTATCAGTCTATGTTCAATATTACTTTCTTTTTTTTTAATTTCTTATCTTTGCATTTCTCACATCCCTCTGCTGTACATGGGGTCTGTGTATTTTGTATTCTCATTTGGCTTTTAAAAAATACAGTAAAGAAACAGAAAAATGACACGTTTCAAATTTATTTTCCATTTTGTTGCATTGTCTAGATAAATGTAAGCTTCTTCTTTCACACAGATTCTTACCACTTTCTTCACTTTTCAAAAATTTTTTCAATACATACAGGGAATCTGGGCCTCTACAAAGTTAGTAGAGAATGACATTTACAGCATTTGGACACAAAGCAACTAACACTTTTGTAAAGGCTTTGCTCTCAGTCCCTCCAGTGTCAGATTGATGGTACTGGAATTTGAACTCAACCAGTGAACTAAAAGAAAAAACTATATATAATGGAAAAAGAAAGACAATGTATGGGACAGCTGAAAATTCAAATAATAATATAATAATTGTTATAATTATACAATCATTCTCAGTGAAGCAGATTCAGGTAAGAAACATTTACTTTTCAAATTTAAAGATTTAACCAATTAAATAAAAGTAAAGTTTTACTTTGTGTATGATTTTAAGTACTGTATTTAAAATACATGTATATAAAATATTTATTGGCATTAAAAAGTATATCATTCAAACGATTACTCTGTTATAATTAGGGTAGAGAAAAAAAACAGATCTAGTAGAACAAAGATTATATAAACATTAATTGATGAAAACACAATCATCAAAAAAGAATACAGAATTAGTTGCTATATGAATGAACAAATGACAACTTACATAAATAAATGCTTGTAAACAGTCACATATTCCTGGAGATATTTAGGATTTTAAGTAGGGGAGAATATAATTCTGTGCAAAAAATATTTATATTTTTTATGTATTTTAAATTAGTTTTAGACATTGCAGCACTTACCCAATATGGGAAACCTTAAAAAGTCTTTTATATCTCTTTAATAGAGATTTGCAGGAGAACATCAGACATCGAACACTGACCTTCATAAATGTGATCATGATCAGAACGTTCAGTTAGCAAGAAAACAATTAAAATCAGAAAAGACAAACGTTTTCCACAACACACATGAACAAACACAAATATACTGGTCCAATGCAGGTATTCAGTGAGTCAAATTGATTCTGTTTCCTGTAGTTAAAGACTACCAGAGTAGTCCTCTGAAACTAAAGCTTTTGCTTGTTTAATTGTACCAATAAGAAATTTGTCACATTGTCCCCATGACCATGACCTCAGGCGTCATTTAAATTATGGACAAGAATGATGGTCATTTAGTAAAACTTGGATTTAGTCCAAGCTAGTTGGACCAAAATGAGGTGGACATCACTTAAGGCAGTATTTTTCTGTCCATCACTACCAGCCAGATGAATTGTTGAATTGTATGTTAAAGGTTATCATGCAGTTTCTGCACTTAATATCAGTATACTCTTACAGATGACACCAAAGATAGTCCAGTAAGTGCTCTCGAGCATTATGTGGACATGACGATCTACTGGTGGGTCACTGACAGACTATTTGTATGCCTTAAGGAAAGCAGTAAAGGGGCTCCAAAGATAAGGAAAAGTCTGTGTGCGCTTATACTTGAGACAAGTGTGCCATCTATTAAAAGATGTCATTTATTAAATGTCGTTCTTTAAATGACATACTATGGCAGGCTCCTGGTGACGCTGAGGAGTATCACTTGTGGACGTCACAAGCACATCATCTATATTTGTGAGACTTCACAGACTAAACATTGCTAGCACAGCCAATGAATTAAGTAGATGCATGCATTTTAGCCTATTAGAATATTGTGTGGCTTCTTTTCATATCATTATGATTTTCAGAATTTCATTTTTTTTCTTCAATAAAAATCAGGATCAGCATTTGAGATATACTGACTATTTGAGATACTGGAATCCTTAATAAATTATGGTCCACTATAATGAGTCAGAGTCAATGGAAGACACGGTACAAACCCTTGTGACAACTTCCACTAGTTCCAAAAGAAACAGCCCTTACAGTTGGAGATTCAAGGTTACTGTTACACCATCATTCCTCCTCCACGCTGCCAGAGGGATCCCACTTCCCGGGGTCACGTCTATGTATACCGTATGAGTGCAATGCCATGTCGCAAACTTTTGTCTAGTTGGGCTAACATACCAAGCTTTTGTTTCTCAATGCTATTATCTATGTGTCTTGGCCATTGTTTGTTCAACCATTTCTGCCTTTGGAGTAAGTGTTTTGGATTTGTTTGCTTCATGGACTGTTTATCACGGTTTACAGATTATTCTGCCTTTGTTACCGACAAGTCTGCCCACTGTTTTGGATTTGTTTGCATTGCAGATTAATACACTGTTTCTGCCTATTGTTTTTTATTTTTTTGCTGTGGACTTTGTGTTTCAATTAAAGCTCCACTTATGGATTCTACTCTGCCTCATACCTCAGTACAGTTACATATGAAAACCTCCAAATTTTGTGTTGACTCACTACAAAAAACTACTTAGCAAAAAAATCTAAAATATACCTGTAAATGTGACTAATTTTAAGCATTTATTAATAGACGAATAAGAACATTTAATGTTTTAAATAAGTAAAAAATCTTTAGACATAGGATTAAAAGTTGTTTTGCAGTGCTAGGGTATTTTTCATAATTCACATTAACATAAATATATAGAGCAACCACTGCAAATTAAAAAATAAAATCCTTCTATCAAAATTCCCACTTTTAACATGCATTAGTTTGCTGATCAAGGCGATATCAGTTTAAAGATTTTAACCTTCAAGTGTTATTTATTAAACCTAGTTTACTTTAATAAACTTCTAATAATAAAACATTGTTTTGTTCTTTAAAAATATTTATCTGAGCTTGTCAAACAAGCATTTTAATATGCAGCTATAGCAATTAGTAATTACATTAAAGCCATAATGAGGAATGTGTTTGTAACACATCATAGAGCCAGTAAAATGATCTGCCATTCTTCCCATCAGATGATTGTATGTAATGTAGATTAGTTTTTAAGCATTACTGCTCTGCATCAACACTGATGCGTCTGTCTGCTTCTCATTATGGTTCTGGAAGTTGTCTTGGTTTATTCTTCATTTGAGTCTTGTCCACAGTCTTGTCCAACATTTATTTGTTGTTTGTCGTTCTGTAGTAGGAGTTTCTATGAATTGACTCCTAGGACTTTCTTCATGTGTTCATAGACCACATAGGAGATGCTAACAGCAGGAATGACTTTCAGGAAGTTGGGGGCAATGCCACGATACAGACCTGGGACACCATCTTGAGTCACTATGTGCTTGAACTGGCCCATCATGGATAGTTTTGGAGCACCCTCTGTGGAAGCTGCAGAGACAAAAACACAGGATACCATTAGAGAAATGTAGAGATATGGAGGTAATGATCATCAGTGATTGAGGAACTCACTCACCCTGTGCCTGCATGCGAGTACGGATAAGGGCTAATGGGTAACTGGCTAGCTGGCCACAGGTGCTTGATACGGTGCCACAGCCAAGCAAAACCAAAACACCAGGATCGGCTGACCCCATACAATACCTCTGCAGCCAGGCATTTTTCAGAGTCTGTGGAGAAAGGGGATGAGAGAATCATTTGAGCAGACCAGGACATATTGAGGGAAGACAAATAAAGGCATGGCCTTGAGTACAAATGACAGAATGAGTTTTCATGGAATGTATCAATGGCATGCAGCATGCAATTACTTCATACTTACTACATACCTCATAAACAGCCAGATCAATGCCAGCATATGGAATGATTCCAATTGTGTTAGGCATGTAGCCCCTGTAGAAGGCTCGCACTCCTTCCTTATGCAGAATCTGCTTGGCACAGTCTACCATCCCAGAGTATTGTCCTGTCTTCCTTAGAGTAAGACGTGTCTTCAACACCTGGGAGAGGATTGTGTAAACAGTGTGTATGTGAAAAAGATAGAAGGTAGAAAATGTGTATTTACACTGATGCTAAGTAAAGTTGGTATCCATTTTTAATTTCATTACACAGCTGCCAGTCAGATGCTTCCTAGAGGTGTCCACAGATTCAGTGTGTCACAGGTCCTGCTTACAAGGATTAAATGTATAAATGGTTTACTGCGAGTGTATGGTCAATCTTCTAATCTCCTGAAGACGGTTGGCCGATTCTGTGCACTTTGCTCAGCTAATGTCAATTGCAAAAATCACTCAGCTCAGTTATTATTATTTTTCTCATGTTGGCCCTAGTGTTTCAGAGGAAAAATGAATACAAGCTCTATACATGATGTCTTTAAAATAAATAACATTCTGTTTTTATTTTATTTGCCTGCTTGTGCTGTTAAATATACAGTACTTAACATGATTTGTAGTAATTTGTGTGTGAATGGTTCCCTGTGATGGAAGAGACACCCAGCACATGTGGCAGGGCAACCAGGTGGTCACAACTATAAGACAACTTCATCTGCCTGTCCGTGACACCTCCCTCCCATATGCACTGAATGACTTCTAACACTCGGTTCAAGGTGCAGAACAATGTAGCGCCAAGGAAGACCATCCCTCCCCCCAGCAACCAGGTACTCTGTCTATCCACAGCCGAGGTGAGGAGAACATGCAGAGTTAACCCCTGGAAAGCTGCTGGACCAGACTACATTCCTGGCAGGGTGCTCAGGGAATGTGCAGAACAGCCAGCAGATGTCTTCATTGATATCTTCAACATTTCCCTGAGCAGCAATGTTGTTCCTACATGCTTCAACACAACCACCATTGTCCCTGTGCCAAAGATGTCTACAGTGTCCTGCCTCAATTATTATTGTAGAAATGTAGTTTGCGTATCGTCCAAACCACTCAACAGACGATGCCATTGCTACGGCCTTTCAATTAGCCCTCATCCACCTGGACAGTAAAGATACTTATGTCATAGACTTCAGTTCAGCATTCAACACAATCATCCCTCAGCACCCGATTGAGAAGTTGAGACTGCTGGAGACCTCAGTCAGTCCAGACTGGGAACAACATCTCCAGCACTTCCACATTGAACACTGGAGCCCCTCAGGGCTGCATGCTCAGCCCACTGCTGTTCACTTTGCTGACTCACAACTGTGTAGCAATGCACAGTTTGAATCTCATCATCAAGTTTGCCGATGACACGACCGTGGTGGGTCTCATCAGCAAGAATGGTGCATCAGTCTCCACAGAACTTGATCAGGCAATTGATTACTCAGAGTGAATGTTTCACTATGCCATGGACAATGTAGCTACACTTAATATAAAAATAATTAGAGAGAGAAAAACTAGAACCCTGCTACAATGGTGACATATGCAACCTATTTGTGCACCAGACTAGAAAATTAGAATATAAATGAAGAGCCTCTTGAGCAACAGAAAATGTCTTAGTGCAGCTAGGTCACTGTGTCTCTACCATAACTGAAGATAACAAAAATATTAAATAAAATAAAATAAAATAATGAGTGACCTATAAAGGCATTGAGCAGTCTTGCAATGCAGTACCTGAGCAAACCCTCAAATCTTTGTTTTTTTATAGTCTGCCTTACCTACATCAGTCAAAAGGTCTCAGTGTTTAAATCTTGGCTGAAAACACCTTTTTTTCAGTTGAGCCTTTTGTGAATTTTGTGTTTTTTGTTAGGTAAAGGAGCAGATCTGGAGGTTTCATTGGTTCACGGTATTAGAGTGTTTTAGATTGCTTTGTTCTGAGGTATCTGAATATTCTGAGATGATGTAAAGCATTGACAGAACTGAAATCACACTGAAATCAATGCTCGGTTAGTATCCACCATTTTTCCACTTGTAATGTCATAGGTGAACATCTTTAAAACAAAACAAAACAAAAATAAATAAATATATATAC
>JAOTRN010000025.1:6605524-6616338 GCA_028566695.1 Bagroides melapterus | reverse complement strand
GTTTTCATCTTGGCTGTGTCTATGTTAGCTTTGTACATTTTTATTGGAGATTTTTCTTCTAGTAATCAATGTAAATTTGTGTCACATTAGGTGAAGAATGTTGGTGGAAATTTTAAGGTCATGCACATTACAGATTTTTAGATAGATTTACAGTATGTCTGGGTTTTGACTCATACAGTCATATTCACTCAGTCTTTCCAAAAAACTCTTTTATTCATAAATTTACCCTTATGCTTGTCCTATTGGAACACATACTGTAATTTTCACCCTAAAAATGCAGATGTCTGACTTACTGGAACAGGTTCTCCCCAAAATGTTTCTTATATTTGGCTCGATCCACGTTTCCTGTGATGACAGCAAGCTTTCCATTTCCTCTCTAGTCTATGTGACTGTGTAGCCGTATCTATGTACCCTGTGTAGACCCCGGTCTCAAGATCAATAGCTAATTCACTTCTAGTCCTTAGAAATGTATCGCTATTCATCAAAATTGACTAGAAACCCTAATGTTTGCATATTTATATAGTGTAAATCATTAAATTCATTATTGATGTGAATCGTCATTGCCAAATTACCACTCACAATATTGCTGCAGACAGCTTTCCATTAACTTTGGATTCCTGATTGGAATATTCCCTACACAAATAAAGACCATGTTACAAACACAACTTTTTTTCTTTAAGTACAATATACAGAGGCCAAACCATATATGCTGTCAAGCTTTTCTTGATGTAAATGTTTTCATTCATAAATTCATCCCCAAATGGACTTCCTGAAGGCTCTACAGTTTCTATTTCTGTTGTATTGTTTCCATTATCAAATGAATACATTTCCGGAGTGGTTCACTGACATTTCCAGGATTAGTTATGCTCATTACCAACCAGTAACAGATTATAATTTATTTCTTATGGACAAAGGTCATCATAACTCGAAACAAGGACACAGATAGTGAGTAGTCCATGAAATGTGAGGAGTCATGATGGAAATGGTTACAGATGGAATAACTCTCTTTTAGGACTGTGAGGGCGAGACCATGGTGATCAGTGGTCATCGGGAACGTTGGCTTGCGCAAGCTCAACACTCTCTGGCTATACACACTGGTGGCAAGTCAGGCAAACTTCTCTCTCAACTCATATTACAGCAGCTGTATTGCTAATATATGCTTGGCTCAGCTAATATGTTACTAGGTTTTTAAAAAAAAAATCTTCTCAATCCTTACCTTTACATCTGTTACAGATACCAAATAATATATAGCATAGAGGCTTACATTTTTACTGATCCTAATTGGTAAAAATCTCCATCATTAAAGGTTATACATTCATACTGTACAGAGATTCAGATTTTCTACCTGTGCTCGTGTGGTTTTCGTCTGGGAATTTCGTCTTGTCAGGGTTGCGATGGACCCGAATGATCACAGGAACACTGGGCACGATGCAGCAATACACCCTAAATGACAAGCCAGTCCATCACAGAGCACCACGCACACACACATTAACGCCTAGGGGAGGCTAGTACACCTACTGGCATGTTGTTGTGAGGGGGCAAACCAAAGAAGCTGGAAGAAAAGCTACAGATATTGGGAGATCATGTATAGTAACCAAAGCTCAGGAAAAAACTGAGGCAGACAGTCACAGTATCAGTCACACCAATTTTTATTGCTGCAATCACAAAATATCACAATACACTAACCTGCCAGTCTTTATGCATTATTTTCAATAATAACTCACTGTGAATCTAATAGACATATAGGGAGTGAATCCATCCAGTGTGTAAAAACATTCCTGTAGCATGTAGTGTGTAAACATTCCTGCAAGCAGAACAAAACCTTCACACTTAACACTTACATCCAGGGTGCATTCTTTTTTAATCAGCAGGAGAACAACACACCATATAATTTTGTCTTGAGGATAAACAGTGGATATAAAAAGTCTACACACTGCTGTTAAAATTACAGGTTTTTATGATGCAGGCAAGATAAATCATGACGGATGATTTTCCACCTTTAATGCAACCAACACAATTCAAACGAAAAGCAAACAAAAACTTCGGCTAAGCGTTTGGCAACTTTTTGATTGACAAGAAGATTGGACACATCTTTACTCAGGAAACATATCTCACACTATTCTTGAAATAATGCTTCAGATCGATCAAATTGTGAGAGGTTTTCCTGTGCACAGCCATCCCAAATCATTCCACAGGTTTTTCTGTCCGTTCTGAATTTGTAACTTTCTTCCAAAGCTGTTCCTTTGTTGACTTTGATTTGTGCCTTGAATCATTACCATGATTAAAAGGGAAAACTTTCTTCATCTTCAGCTGTCCAACAGATTTTGTGGCAAAACAGATTAATATTTGGAGCTATTCCTGACTCCTTCTATTTTGTCCAGAGCCCCAGTCCCAGCTCATGAGAAGCGGACATGTGGCATGAGGCTGCCACCACCACCATGCTTCACCATGGGTAAGGGCTTTCCAGTTCAAACCCTACTCCATATCCCAGACATATGCATATCACATGCAGGGCACAATGTCTTTGGGAGGTGGTAGCCTAGTGGTTAAGGTGTTGTTCTACCAATTGGAAGGCTGTGAGTTCTCAAATCCCTGCTCTAACAAGTTACCACTGCTGGGCCCCTGAGCAAGGCCCTTAACCCTCAATTGCTCAGTTGTATAAAGAATGAGATATGAATTTAAGTCGCTCTGGATAAGGGCGTCTACTAAATGCCGTAAATGTAAATATTTTTGCCAGCAAAATTGTAATGTTGCTATTGGTATCTTGTGAGCCTCCCTGATAAGTTTCCTCAGTTGTTCTTAGTTTATGTCTGTCACTAATCTCAAGAAATACGTAGCTTTCAATATTAAGATCCTGGACATTCTTTATAAGCTCCATGCAGACGATGGCTTCAGCAGTCAGATGAAACTATGAAGTTGTCCATAAAATCTTACAGAAACAGCTGATCTTTTTGGGGTTAGACCGCAGGTGAACGATCAACATGGGTCCGAAGGTGATTCCTTAATTAGGAGCCCCATTATAAAAGAGTGTGCATACTTATGCAACCAGGTTATTATAAGCTTTTCTTCTTCATTTTTTTCCTCCCTAATGATGATGAAATGATCTTACATGATATGCAGGATTTCTTTCTTTTTTTTTTTTTTTTACAGCACACAAACCTGCAATTTTAACAGGGACATGTAGACGTTTTACATCTACTTTAAATATATTTCTTTCTATATGTTAGGTCTCGCTCTCCTTCTGCGACAGACATAGAAAGTGTAATTTTCATGATAATGACAGGACAAGGTGACAGACAGCAGGATTTATGACAGAAAGAGACTTTATGGTAACTGTACAAGATCTGTACGAGGTAGCCGCAGGTAAACACCTGCACTGTTTACGACAGCATTTAATCTTGCCAGGGACTTCGAAACTTCAAAGAAATAAGGGGAAGATTAGAACAAGAAGATATTTATGTATAGAAAAAAAAAGGTAGGCTTTATCTCGATAAACATCGTACTGCCAGCATGGAGACCATAAAAGAAATATACTTCAAACGATGAAAGGACTAAATGAAAAGGAGCCATGTCGGGAAACATGCAGTCGTAATATACTCGAAAGGAGCTAAGCTGATGTTATGACATCAAAAAAAAAGTGCTGATGCAAGCAAGCATGTGATAATTGGACCAATCACAGGCAGAGGGGAGGAGGTTCTGGCTGGTTACGGATACAACACTAAAGCCACAGCACTGCTCTATACTTAAATCTGATTGGTCAGAAGGTTCTATCTGTAATTCAAATGAATTAAGGTTTATATTATGATGATGCTTGTTCTAATACATTATCGATTCGATCTATTTATCTATTTATCTTATCCATACCTGCTTGTTCTAGGACTACCTGGGTCACAGGGATCAGCTGGGGCCTATCCCAGCCATCTACAGGCAAAGGCAGAGTACACCCTGGATAGGTCGCCAGTCCCTCGCAGGGCCACATTCACACACATTCACTCTCACACTTGCTCCTATGGCCAATTTAGAGATGGCAATCAACCTACTATGCATGTCTTCCTCCTGGAGGAAACCCCCGAGGAACAGGGAGAACAACCCTGGAGGTGTAAGGTAAACATGCTAACCACCAAGCCACTTTGCCCCCTCCCCCGTTATTGAGTCTATGGTAACAAACACACAGATTTGAATGACAGATTCTTTACATAATAATCAACTAATTAAGTTGCATTGTTGTATGAAAAAATATCCTTGCCATCAGTGATGATTTCTGTTGAGTTTAACATTTACAGAAGGAGTCTCTAATACCAGGCTGCTGTAAAAAGAGTCTTTAGGACAGAGGAGTTTGTGCTTTTTAACATAAAATCTGCTACACATTAAAAGCTGTGATTGTTGGCAAATCGATATAGTAAAAAAGAGTAAGGAATAAAACACTTTAGTATGTGCTGTCATAGGAAAGTATCACACCACTTCTGTTATGGCAAAGTATCACCCCACCACAGTCTGGGTTATTTTTCCTTTAACACATACCGTGTTGGATTATTGGAACTGTAATTCTGTGATTTTTAAGGTGCTAAGTTTAAAGTTTTGACTTTATAATTTTGAGCTTCTAAAAAATCAATACAGTGAGTAAAATCAGTCTGCTAGTCTAATTCCACATGCACTTACAGAATGATTTGATTTTTAATGATACACCATATTAATTCACTTAATTCACTACATGTTCACTACTACACGTTACTCCTGAGTTCTCAGCGTTCATGACTGCTTCTTCTCTCTGCACCTACCTGATCCATCATGACGTCCTATTTCTGGAAGGACTTTCATCATAGCTCAATTAGACCTGGGCAAGATTTGTTTCTCATTAAGAAAATTTGCAAGTATTATAATTCCTATGGCATGGCAATGTCTTGTAGTTTATCTTTTAGTTGTATCTTCTAGGTCTGTATCTGATCTAAATCCTTTTGGATGAGAGGAAATGGATATGTTGAATATCTCTGCTCTTTGCTTTGAGGTATGTTGCACTTGATTCTTCTTCTAGTGAGCAAGAACCTATATAGAGTTCATCTGTGTGTTCAGTATAAAATTAAGTCTGATTACATATATTTTTTATAATGTAACAGTTACTGAAAATATTTAGCAGCAGCACAATGGCAAAGCTTTTGCAGCTTTTACAGTTCCAGGATCCTGAGTTCAATCCTGAGCTCGAGTTACCGTCTGTGTGGATTATTGTATGTTATATTTATGTTTCCATGGATTTCCACCAGTTTTCTCCCACTGTATGAAACACATGCCAGATGCCAGACTGATTACACTACACTGAACATAGGTATACATGTGTGTGTGTGTGTGTGTGTGTGTGTTTGTAGTGTCCTGTGACGGACTGAAGGTCTTTGTCACACACCCTGAACAGGATAATGACTTTTATTTGCACTGAAATGAATCAGCACTGAAATGTAGATGGAGATGATCTAATCATAATAAAACTAAATAAATCTATGTGAGTTTGTTAGTTTGATGAGATTAGACGAGACGAGACGAGACAAGACGAGACGAGACGAGATGGACCTTTATTAAGTAAGTTGTGAGTAAGTTGAAACAGCATCAATAATAAGAGGAGTCACTTTAATTCAATTTAAATATTTGTATAGTACTTTTAACAACGGATATAGTCTCAAAGCAGATTTAAAGAAATATAAATATCCAGAATAAAAATGACAAAGATTACTTTATCGCTAATGAGCAAATCAATGGAGGCAAGAAAAACTCCCTGAGATGCTATGATGAAGAAACCTTGAGAGGAAAAGAACTCATCCAGGTGACTAAATCATTTCACAAGTGGAATTGTGCAACCAGGAGCTTTTGAGCGACTTGAAAGTATGAGCATTTCTGAATTCATGACAGATTTAACATGAGATCCGTCCTACTGAAGCCATCAAATGTTTAACGATGCACAAAACCAACCTCAACAGCAGTCCAAAGCCACCACCGTTGTCTCTGAGCGGACGAAGAAATTATAAATATTGTATTTCTGGAATTCTATATGGTTTGCCTTGCAGTTAGATATGAACATGAAGCATAATAATGTGTTTCAGTTGTACTAAATTATGGTATTTATTTACTTACATTATTGTAATTAAACAGATAAATAAATATTTGTTTCTTTTCAAACACAACCGTACTGGAATACTCTGTGTTATAGTTCAGTGTACATCTTTATATTGACTTTATATTTCCAGTATTTTTGTCGTGTTAGCGTACATTGTCCTGAACTCCCTCGGTAAGTTATGATATGTTGTTTAAGGAAGGTTTTCCCGTGTTCTTTCTACTGCAATTAAATCATATCTTTCTTTCCTATTCAGTCTTGAATCATGTTGATGTACTACTCACAATATGGCACTGATTGAACATTGTATAGATTTTATCTCGCTGGCTTATATGGGCAGGTATGTCAATGAAACATTGCACGTATGATTAAAAAAAATACTTCTACCTTATCTTATTGGCATGCATAAAAGAAAAAAAAAAAACACCAGTCTCATTTGTTTACAGTATAACAGTTTCATCGTACGTATTCGTTTCTAAATGTCAAGTGAGGTCCTTATAATTATTATTATTATTAGTAGTAGTAGTAGTATCATTATTATTATTCTGTTGTTTGCGTATAACGGAATATTAATCGGATTTGTGATGTATAGAAGTACAGATCGTTGATGCTGATGTGTGTTTTCCAGCCATTATGTGTTTTGTTTTGTTTTGTTTTTTTTTACACTGGCTGCTATCAGTCAGCTTTGTTTTATGTTCAGTTGACCCGTAGCACACTGGCTGCGGGCAGGGAAAAGCTACACTAGTGTAGTGTGTGTGTGTCTGTGTGTCTGAGCAAATCCCACAGCCATCACATTAGGCATAAGACACTGCCAATCATTTACTACATTATACTACTGCTATCTATTTCACTATATACAAATAGGCCTGGAATTAATAATATAATGATTTAATAATAAAATATTTTTTGGCTATTGAGAAGTTTTTATGGCATTTGATTTTTTTTATGTGTATTGATTTCATTGGATGCATTGTTAAAAATTTGTAATGTATTATTTAAATAAAGTGAGTCTGTAAATTATTCATATGTCATTTTTTTTTCTCCATTTTAGGTGTTTTTTATTCATTAAATACTGAACCTACACGTACTGTATTTTGTGATACATGTTGTGTATACTGTATATCTGTTCTTATATCTGGTATCAAACCTCTACTTATATAAAGAGTAGTCAATTATTTTTTTCCAGAATAATATTTACAAACCAAATTAAAAATCTCCTTTATTAATTCGAAAGAGCAACCCTTCACCTGCACTTTCTCTTCACAAGTCCTCCAGCTCGTGCGCAAATCGGTCGCTCCGAAACGATCTCATCCTTTGTTTCTTTTGAGGAGCGCTTGTGCTGTCGGTGGAGTTTTAGGAATGGTTCTAATTTTGGTGAGTCACTGACATGCGTAACCGTACGTGGTGGCAGAGATGATTAGTGGTTAGAATTTGCAGAAGGTGATTCCAAGGGTGCGGTCTTGGGGTTTACTTTGGATGTTGGTTCACCAAACCAGGCATGTACTTTTTTTGTGTGTGTTTTTTTTCTTTATAGGAATGATGATATGTGTATTTTGTAAAGATTATTCATCTCTAATCTTTAAGCTATAGGCTAGATATGGGGTTGGAACAAAGAGACAGGAAAGGAGACAGCAGTTATTTTAATTTAGTTTTCTTCTGAGTTAAGAATTAGTATCTCCAGAGCCAAAGACAGTGGTGGGGTCTGGAGTTTTTAACCTTTATTATAGATGTATTTAAAGAGGCTTTCCATTTAAGATTGAGGCTCATGGTCAGGGTTTGTCGATCCGGGTTTGTGGAGTCTACCCCCAGGGACACTGGGTGCAAGGCAGGAATGCTAATATACTGTATTTTTGAGCGGCCAAGTGTATAATTAAGGCTATAACAGGTACATAGAGTCTGTATAGCAAATTCTACAGTTAGATTGTAGTATGGAATAAGATCTGTCTCTCTTTCTTCCTAATAATTACACAAGATGATATCCTCCCCAAAATAGGAATACCCCCCTGGCTTAGCTTGAGTCAGATCAGTCACTGAAATCTCCCTGTAATTGTGTAATAAGCCATGCACATACCGCCATGCCCAGTGGAGTATAATTGAGTGTGTCAAATACTGGAACGTCTTGCATCATTCAAAACTGGACAGACAGTAAGTTTGTCTTGCGAGACCTTCACATGAGAAATAGATGTGATTATTGTGTTAGCATTCCCGTCACATCAGCAAGGCTAAGGACCTCGTTTTTTTCTATTCTCACACTCGAACACAGCACAGAGCTCCGTTCGTTAAAACCGGTACTTTGTGTCCTCCGTGTCCGTAGGCCTGCTTGAAGCTCACCCTTCTCCGCACTGAGGGTTTCTTGAGCACTCTTTTAATTAGTTGTATCCGTCACTGCTTACTCTACCAAGAATCTTTAGTCCCAGTGACTCTAATTACATCATATTTTTTATATGCCACACTTTGTTTAACATTCAGTATAGAACATGCAGACTCAGAAGTCTTTAAGATGTCACACTTTTCTTTCATACTGAGTTGGGGTAAAGCTTTCAGTGAACTTTAAATCATTTTTCATTCACCTACTAAAGTTAAAGTAAAGGTTCATCATGATGACAATAAGGAAAAGCTGCAACGTGGTTCCTCTTCTTGTGAGAGTGTAGAGCTGATTACATATTTCCTGATGGTGGTCCTGTTCGTAGGAGTTCTTTGCAGGTCGTCGAGTTGAAGCATCATTTACACACAGCAGACAATGTTACTAAATTGATTCTGATGCTGATCTCATAGCATTAGTAACAATAGAGCACTAAAAACTAAAAGACTGTCCTCAATGGTGCGTCGTTGATGTTGACGCTTTCTTTAGGCACATCAGAGTGACTGTTACCACCAAAAAGTCCACCAAAGCACCGCATTATGGACAAACTGTTTGTACATTTCTCCAAATCAACAACATAAAAAAGACAATTCAAACATCTACTTTAGAATTCCTCATGACTTTATTAATCATTGTCATCCTTTTTTCAGTGAAACAAATTATGAACAGATCAGTTTGAACTTCTTATAAGCAAAAAAAAAAAAGTGTGATAGCGTGAAGAGCTGGAACAGAAGTCCACAGTTCTCATTCATTGTCCGGCGAGTCATCCTGAAAAAAAAACAACCCACCGACAGCAATGAATGTGAATCGGGATCATAAGAAGAGAGCAAGGATAGTGTCATTGACTTCATCTGTGATGCCGTCAGGGATGCTTTCTCAGGGCGGTTTTCTTTGTAGGCAGCAATGAGCCTCTTGCACATATAACGCGTGAGGCACATAAGGCTTGCGTGGTAGGTGTGAGCTCGAGAAGCAGGGTACACTCAACACTCGATGGTTTCTCTCAGTTGAAAACTCACCGACAGCGTTGAATGTTCACTGCAACTCGCCTAACTTTCGATTTTCGCCAAAGGAATTACGCTGATGCAAAATTTACACATGCAACAGCCTTAAAGATACGTTACAAGCATGTTACAAGCATCATTAAAAAAAAAAAAAACACATCAGGCCCAAACGTCAGCAAGGATCTGAGCATGATGCTAAACAGTGAGAATGCTACCTTTTGAGGCATGGTCATATGTAGAGTGACCAAGTGCAGCAAGAAACTGAACATAAGCACTCTGGCATCTATTAACTGATTATGGGGGAAGGGAGCAGAGCAGGGGCCAGGGGTTGAGCGGGAAAACGGGAAGGGGGCACTCGGTTAGCTAGAGGAGGACAAAAATGGAAAGGGGGTGGAGGGAAGGAATGGGGAGCTAGAGGAGCAGAGGTGGAGAGTGCATGTCTGTCTGGGTGAGGAAGGGGGGCATTGATCGATTCCAGGCTTTGCATTTCCAGACACAATGATTGGCAAAGGTCAAAGGGTCTCATTTCCTATGAAAGAGGGTCTGTCTGGTAGTGACCATCCGTTTTTCTTTCTGCAGGTTCAGCATGGTCACAATACACACACACACACACACACACACAGACACACAGACACACACACACCGAAGGATTAAGAGAAATCACATTTGTAAGGACATGTATCATTACTCCCAGAATAACATACTTTCTGTATGTTAAAAGCTAGATGGCTCACTAACTAGCTAGCGTGTGCAGCTACACGATAGCATTTGTTCAGCCGTTGCTGAGCACACAAGGTGCAGAAATACATGGGGGAAGGGTCTCAGAGGAAGAATAAGCCTACCGAGACAGACCAAACTGCCCCCCCTCCACCTGGGACTTGAACTCATGACCCTGTGGTGAATAAGTTCAAGGGAGGCACAGCCATTTTTCAGAATGGTCGCACTCACAGAGTTTCCCCAGAATTGTATGCGCACGAGAAATATTCACATAATATGAATAAAAATGTAAAAAAAAAAACATGAAGCAAAGAAAAAAGTTGTGTGTAGTTGTAAATGTCAGACCAGACCTTGGAGAGTAGTTTGACTCAGGATGAACGACAGTTATTGACAAACATGTCTGTGCTTATGTGATCAGTGACCGGTGATGCCCCCACCCCAAACCCACCCCACCACTACCCCCTGAGAAACCTTCCCTCCCCACCCACCAATCCTCATCGTCTGGGTTACGTCTACCTGCCCCAGACGAGATCAATACTTTAATCAAATTGCTGTTCACTTATACAGGGACTGATACCACCTCGTCAGCCTGGCATGTGTACACGTATCTACACACACACACACACACACACACACA
>JAOTRN010000025.1:6570324-6583682 GCA_028566695.1 Bagroides melapterus | reverse complement strand
ACACACACACACACACACACACACACACACACACACACACACACACACACACACACACACACACACACACACACAAAATACAGCAGAAGACCACAACACTGGGTTCCACTCTTTCTAGGAGTAAAACCAAATCTTTACCTGCTCTTTTTTCAGTCTAGTTACACCGACTGTGCCCAGGATTAGCCTCAGATGTGGTCTCAAGGTTTGGCGTGTTGTGTGCACCAAGATGTTTCTCTCTTCACCTTGTTTGTAGAGTGCCATTATATTTACTTTAGACTTCCTGTAAGCTCAAACCTGGTTACTCTCATCCTCTCATCTCTCATCTAAAGACGTTTCAGACTATGGACCCTCTGATGCTTTTTGCACCATTCTGTGTAAAACTCTACAGACTGCTGTGTGTTAAAATGCCAGGAGAGTTTGAAAACCCAACAGCTTCTGAAATACTCATAACAGCCTATGTGGTACCATCGACCAGTGTTCAGTCCCAGTTAAAATCACAGAGACGACTGTGTGTGTCCATTGTACTGTATGAAGTGTACAGATGATCCTAATAAAGTGGCTGATGAGCACACACGTGTGTACGAGGAATAACAGCCGACACAGTGGGGGAAAAATACCTTGTCCTTGAAGTCAGTATGGTTCTGGAGAATGGCCCGCTGATAAGTTCCTGTTCGTACATAATCCTGCATCATGTTCTGCTGCTGAGATAGGTAGCCATAGAACTGAAGGACAACAGGAAATGGAGAAAAATTTAAATTAGTATATTATATATATATATGTATATTTTGATACGACATGCCTCACAGACTCCTCCTTCTGCCTCTACTAAAGCATCGATTCTGTTCGAGGTTAAACCTTAAAGCGAGACAGTGATCCAAAACAGAATTTTAGTTCAGCAGAGAGTAGAGTTTTTCACATGACCATCCCATCCTCTAAGCCTAAACCTCTCTGATAAGTCATAGGTTGAGCTGAAAAACAGAGCGAACGCAGGACCCAGGAGAATGTGGAGAGAGTCTGTATTAAGGAGTGAGATCAAATTCAGCTCATCATGCATTATATATACAGAAGACTCAGGGCTGTTATGTTGTTAGGAGGAGGCTGCACAAAGTACTTAAATGCAGGAGTGCAAAAAAAGAAAAGCTTTGTTTTGTTTGAATACACGTCAATTTCAATTGTCGCTTAGATTTTCATTGCAATTAGTCACAAAGACATTTTTCATACTCGTTCGTATCAAGGATGCCAGTTGTGATGGAGCGTGCTGTAAAGCACACAATCACACACCCAAAGCCTCCCAATCATCAGGCGAGAACACACCTGAAAGTACTGTACAGCCGATGACTCTTCTGTCCTCTCGCTGAACACAGAGTGCTCGTTCACATGGCCGCGGCAGTTCTTCAGCAGATTGTAGAATGAGGAGAAATCTGCAAGCGACCGAAAGCAGCAGCAGGTTAAGAGATGACAACAACTGCAATTACACCGAGTAGCCCATCAAACCCATGTGTGAAACTGTAATACAAACACCGCCTAAACCGCTGTGGGTGTCAAAAAGATGAACAGCAGCTTGAGGAAGACTCACATGATGTGATGGTTACACGTCCACAAACTTTTCCTAGTTTCGGCAGATTGAGTATGTTTATGCTTGTAATAACTAAAAATAGCTGAACATATTGTCGTGTGCTCACAGGTACGCAATCTAATCTCACACTTCCTGTGGGTTGATTAGTTCTACAGAAAGCCACTTTTTTTGGCAGTGTGTAGGCTAGTGGACTGAGAGAGGGTTACCTGTGGGGGAGGCAAACTGCAGAAGCACACTGTTACAGCCCAGTGTTATGATGAAGGACTGCTTCCCAACACGACTGCACTCCGTCTCCCGTGACAATGTACACTTAAACACGCTCGACTCCTCATCTGCAGAAAGAACATACGTTAGAAGGTCAAAACATAGCCATTATATTATTTGGACCCGACTCCCAGACCAGGCACTAACCTCCTCAGACAAGCCAACAGTTTCATATTCCTAATTTTCACACACTACTCGGATCACTCGCTCAATTCCTTCCAATTTTCAAATGTGTATCTTGCTTTAAAAAAAAAAAAACAAAAACAAACAAACACTAGCATTTAAGACAGCTTCTCATCTGATCCGGGATTAAACCTAATGCCAAACAAGATTACCTAATGCTATTGATAGCCCACATGGACATACTGGACCAGGTCCTGCACTTTACAAGGCCAGGCAGGGGTATGTTACTCTGTGTTCTACCATCTGAAGAGGCTTGGAGGTTTCAAATCCGTAAAAAAAAAACAACTAATTATTTTAATTTGTTTTTGTAGGAATATGTGAACAATTAGTAATTGTACTTGTTTAAACTATTAGAAATACACCCAAAAAAAACCCTGTAAAAGTGAACAGCTTTATTTCTGCCACAGAGATTTCCACTTCTGCATTCAGCAGCACTGTAAAGCCAAAAGTATGTTTCTATTTCTCTGTGTAAAAACCCAGCAGTCTTACAGAGTGCACTCCAAAGCAAAACTACATCTAATAAAATCCTCCAGAGTTGCATTATTTGATGTTGGTGTATTGCTCAGAAGCATACACTGACCTGGACAGATCACTAGCTCAGACACTCAGAACAAACAGATACAGGCTGGCTTTTTGATTCACAGTTCTATTGCTCATAAAGCTTTAAGACTATAAATAAATCCCCAGACAGACTGAATATCACCTTTATATGCGATGCAAGAGCAGATCACTGTGGCCATAATGCTGGCAACAACTAGCAGTCTTTGTGATGAGGGCACAAAGATAATGTGGTATATTACAGTTAAACACAATAGTTTGCCCTTTGCATTCTACTGCCCTAATTCTGTAATTCTACAGACTTACACATTAATATTGCACACCAGATTTTGCACTCTTAAACATGCAGATGTCCATTTTATGGTTCTTACTTGCACAGATAATTATGTAGGATGTACAGAACATTGATAAAGCAAAAAAACAAAAAAGACAATGCTTTAAACTTTGGCCTTCACAGAAGTGTATTCTCTGCTGAGAAAACCTGGAAAACTGGCTGCTTCTCTGATCTTTGTCATCCTAACACACCTTTAAACTAGCTAACCAGCTTCTTGTGTGCTGCTACATTATAAGCTTCAACTTTTTAAGTGGAGTTACTTACTGTTAACACTTACTGGGTGGTCTGGCTAATGAATTTATCATTTGTCCATGTGTACTTAGAGAGGCCATGTGTGCACCAGTAAGAAAAACTCTCAGAAACAGTGGTGAACTGAAACTGCACATTCACTCAACAAAACAAGAAATGTCACTTTGTAAAAAAAAAAAAAAAATAAATAAATAAAATAAAAATAGAAATTGGCGCTGGTAGAAATATCAAATCAGTTGATCTTCATGGAAAGGTTTCTTAAAATGCCAGTGAACTAAAAAAAATTCCCCAGACAGACTGTGATTGTCACATGGGTGAATATTAATGTGCTTTTGTAATATGAGCAGCTCTGTTGCAACAGTTCATTAACAGGAACCTGTACACGAGATAAACTCAAATAATCTGCAGCCAAGTTATTTTAAACAATTAAGAAAGAAGGTACTTTTTAACACCTTGTTTTTAACTTCCATTATGCTCACTGTTTGCAAGAGGCAGGTGATGAAACTACTCATGTTTCATAAGACTAATTGCAACTATAAATGGTTAAAAGGCATGTGTTGTTCATTAATAAAATAACTGCCATCGGCAACAAATTGCTGTGGTTTAGGACATGCTTTTATTTGGAGAAGAAAAAAACCTTCAGGGTGGGAACAGTAACTCCATTTTGATTTTTATTCCATACTTAATCAGCACCTTCTGACCAATCAGATTGCAGAATTCACAAGCATTGTGGTACAAACTAATTTCCCATAAAAACCATGATGCAGAAGCATGTAACTCTTGTGAATATTCCCTCCTAAGAGAAACAGAATTATATTCATGTGAAGTTCTATAGTCATTTCTTATTTCACTGTGACTGTGTTTTTCTCTTTCCTCAATGAAAAAACTCCAAAACAAATTACTCACTTTTTTTCTCTCCATACTCAGAGATAATTTTATTATGCTGCAAATGACGTATAGCCATATGTTGCAAACATTGCAGTTCTTAGAAAATAACTCCTATTAGTAGTAAATACATTTTTATGTCTCCTCAGTGATAAACCTCACATCTGGACAGCCGTAAAATGACCACAGGAGAAGTGAGTTTCTAGCGGGTTGCGTCACAAGCTCATGTGTTTTATCTTAGATCAAGGTTTCAGAAAACAATTTGTGATTATCACTTTTGACATTTTCATTTACAATGTATATGAGAAGTGCTCAGTTTTCAGTTCATGACATGAGAAGTGTTTAATACCAAGGGAGGGTCACTGATTCACATCACCCCAAACCCAAACATGAAGCGTAGGCTCACAAACGTACATCCAGATGGGACTAAAATGATAGAGTTTGGAAAAAAACAGTATGGAATCCGGCCTCAGATGAGAATGAAGGGAAAACACAACCATGGCCAATAGACATGGAAAAAATAAAATCACAGGTGTTGTCTGTGAAATATGAAATTGCCCCAGAAGACTGTATAAATTTGGTCCTGTCTAGATAGGGTTATAGAACCTAATATAAACTCCTCCTGTGGTAAAACTTTGAGTGTGAATGTTTATCACAGAGGATACGTGTACTTACAAGAAAATGTAACATCCTGATAAAATAATCTGAACCAAAAAGGCTTCTGATGCTTTTAAACTCCGATGTGCCGATGTGTTATGGAGATGAAAAAACAGACTGTGAAAGTGCGGTGCGAATGCAGAGGTTAAGCTTTATATCTTAAGCTCTATATCTCACGGCACCATTTTTCACCCTTTTCTTCTCAGGGACATCTTTGGTGTGAACAAAAGCGGCTGTGCTGAATGAACAGGCGGCCGGAGGGAGGCGGATAGCCGCTATTGTTCCACACAGAACAAAGATGAATGCCTAAACACTGCAGGGAACTATATAAAGATCTAGCGTGGTCTACACAAGCAGCAAATGTAACGATACGTTAGTTTATATTAACTGGTTTCCACTATATCTCTAATAAACGCTGGTGTGCCGCGCGTGTTAGGACGAGCGCCATCAATCATGCTTCAAAACAAAACAACGCGCGTGGAGAAGTTGGCAGGCGCGTGATTAAATGAATATGAGCGCAAAGCCGCGCCTGAATGCATAAATACCACATATTCTATAAAGGTGTTTTATTTGTTTGCGTGCTTTGTGTTCAAACAATGCCAAAGAAAACAGGTCCAGTTAACTTTCTAACTGGGCGCGAATCTACATCAAAACGCTAGCTAGCTGCATTTTTTGTAACTCTACCCGTATCCAGACAATCCGCGCCTCCTGGGGAGGTCCTTGCCGCTAAAATCCCGATTCGTGAGCTCTGATTGGCTCATAAAGCGTTCTCCGGTGCATTCGCAGAATTCTGCCAATCGCAGAGCAAAAGGCGTGATTTGTCTGAATGCAGGTGGGAGGAAAATAAGTGCATAGCTCCTGCTACTTAGCCAGCCAACAACATGCAGTGTTATTGTCCAAGACAAAGTTAACACCAAGTGATGGTTTTAATCAGTGTAACTCAAAATACATCATGTTCGGTTTATTGTGAATATAAAATAAACTTTTGAGACTTTTGAGAGTAAATATTAGCTCGCTAACTATAAGCAGCGTATCCTGCTAGCCTGTTTTAATACAATGCGAATTACCCTAAGGTGCGCTAAGCATCAGCGTGATAAATAAACACGAGCGTGTCTAATAACCCCGAACACAGTACTAACCTCGAAATAGCACAAGGACTAGTATTATATGCTCAGCTCCCGTTAGTGGGTAATTAAACAGTGGTCACATGTAGCCAAGCTAACCAGTGAAAGAATAGTCGCAGCGCGGCTTTGCCACTCGCCCGGAGCTGCTAGTACGCTAGGCTAACGTGGTTAGGCTAAGGCCGGCCCGGACACAAAGGCTAAAAAAAGCAGGAATGTACTCACTATTCGAGAGGTTTAGAAGCGCCGCGTCCGGCGTGGTCTTCACCTCCAGCCGCAAGGGCTGTTGCTCGGAATGCCGCTGGATGTCTCCGTTGGCGTCCCCAATAGAGAGGAGCCGCACGCCGGGAAACACGGACACCGCCATCTTCGAGCTCGCGTAGAGAGACAGCAGCTCGCAGCAGCGCACCACATCCAACCGCGCGGAGAAAACGGCGTTAACTCACTGCTGCCCCCTAACGGCCAAGCCACGCCACACCATCTGCACCGGAGAGAACTCAGCGTATATGGCGTGGTTTTTATTAGGAAAGCGCTTCTCCGGTTGAACGATACTGACCTTAACGATCCTCCCTTATTCTAAAAAGCAGAAGTTTATGCAAGTTTCTTTCGCAAACTCAAGGAAAATAATCATAGACGTAAACGATAACATGCTTCGGTTTATAATTTTTGGGCGAATGACCATCAATTAATTTCCTTAAAACCCATAGCCTCGACCACTGTACACAAAAAAGACCACTGTAAAATAGTATGCCCGTAACGTGATTTACCAGTCTTGTGAGAAGTGTAAGAACTATATAAGAAAATAATCATGGCGCGAGACTGGAATAAACCCTGCACGAGATGCCAGTCTATTCCAGGCAGAGCGCCACATATTCATTCACACCTGGGGCAATTTGCCTTCAGCAATGTTTTAGGAGGTGTAAGGAAACCGGATAACCTAATGTAAACCTATGTGAACACTTGGAGTACATGCAAAAATCCAGATGGACAGTAACACGAGCTCAGGATCAAACTGAGAGCTGCGATACAGCAATCCATCACGCGGCTCCATCGTGCCACCTCAAACCCGCAATACTCTGTCAATACTTATAACAGATTTTAGTATCATAGAATTTTTTTTATGTAATCCCAGCTGTGTGCATGTGTCACTTTTTGCCTTGCACCTTACCTATTAGGAATATGACGAGTTGCGCGATTTTTCATCTTATTAACTGAGAGAGAGAGCGAGAATTTCAAAACAAATCCCACCATCACATCCCCTTATGTTAAATGTAAAAGACATTATGAATAAATCACGATGAACGACAGTCCTTGGACAGGACACGTGCTAAGTTACAATTTATCTGAAAAAATGTTCATGCTTACCAAAGAACTGCTTGTTTTCATTTAATCTTCACGTCGTTTTTATTCACCCTCCATTATCACAGCTCATATACTTCATATACTTGACTTATGCTTGCACAATATAGACACAACATTTTGTCATGCCATATATATGCTCACACTAGTCATTAGAAATGTTTGTGATGTTAATAGGTTCTTTTTATAACGCGCTATTGCAAATGGAATCAGTAGTTAATAACGCCTGAAATCCAGAAGCTTGGTATTGTTATGCATTGTGGCACACACGAGAAGGCAAAGCGGCTGCGATCATATTATATTTATTAGGCTGTATTTGGCATATTAAGAGTCACGGAAAAGGTATTAGAGATAGTTTTTAAAACAAATATGACAAATGTCTTGAGCCTTAGAATCTAAACAAGATAAGTGGTATTCATCATTTTAGCTGTGATTACATACATCTACCATCTGAAATATAATGTCTGACGTCACTCACGAGCAAGTTTATATATCAATTATATCTTATACAACACACTACAGGTTTTTGTCACAGTTTAAAAACCATAGGTGTAAAAGTAATGGCTCCTATTTACTCTACTAATATCTAAGAAATGCTTGTTTTAGATATGACATTAAAACAACAAAAAAAGCCTAATACATACAAATCTTAAAATACTGTTTCATGCTTGTATAAGTGACAATCAAATAAATCTCTTTTCTATATTCAATCAAATGTAAATGCAGACACACAAAAAGCAACAGAAAGGCAAGTCATTTAGTGTTTTCTAACAACGGGCCTGAGAATTATTTGACCTATGTCTACACACCTTTATTTTTATTTTAATCAGACAATACATAAAATCCTCTCTTTTGAGGTCAAATAGAGAATACAACATAAGCACCACAGGTTTAAACTATAGAGCTTCGTGCTAATGATAAAGATGTTGGTGAAAATGTAAAAGCAGTGTTGGTCCAGATACAGAGTTCACTTATGAAGTGAGTGAAGAGAGACTTGTAAGAATTGTTTTTAGAACCCTCATCCTTTTGTCTGTAGGGAGAGAGAGAGAGAGAGAGAGAGAGTGTGTCAAAAGAATAAGTTACAGATAATTATCCAGAAACAAATAGATCAATAATTAAAAAAAGCGGGATATTAAATAAAAAAAAACAACATAGAATGGATGTACCTCAGAAGAGTGCGCAGGATTTGGGAGGCCGGAATGGATTATCACTGGATGGAACCCCCACAAGCAACGGGTCTTTATGGGCATTTTGCAAGCAGAATGTTTTCAGTTCAGCCGCAGCTTGTGAAACCTGATGTAATCAGAGAGCAACAGGATATGCGCTTACACCCTTACTGTTTCTGTGTGAAAAAAAAACTAAATATATATCTCTATTTTAAAAATTATCTGGGGTTAAAAAAAGGTTAGAAAGAAAATTCAATACATGTACATCCTGCAAGATGACAAGCAAGATCTTCAGAAGGTATTGCTTAACTTGTATAGTCCGCTCTCAAAATGACAAATCACATTATCAATATAAACACAAATGACAAATTTATATTAAGATGCTCAGTCTACTGTAGTATTGTTTCTATTGTAACAGCTAGTTTACAGAAAGTCATATACTGGACACCACATAATGTAAGAATAAAATAATGTTATTTGACAGAAAAGACAATTGTTTATGGGTTTTTTAAAGGGGACATTTCTTTTAATATTTTTTTTAAAGTACATTCAACTTGAATTGCTAACCCAAGGTTAGCACAAGGGGACAAGGACTTGTTTGGCACAAGGGGAATTAAAGTCTTCTGGACAACGTTATCAGAAACTAATCAACTTTGTAATTATTTTGTTTTTATTTCCCCTAGACCTAACTGAAATAGGCAATGTTTTAAAGTTTTAATATAAATAAATAAATAAAAAAAAGCAAATATTTCTGATTAATCTGGTAGTTATAAGAAGTGCATAGCGTGTATAATGGGGATTTGTGTGGAAAAGGGGTGATATCACAATTTTATACTTTTACAGGCTGCATAAATCATGATGAAGTGTATATAAGCATGGGTGAAAGTAGATACTAGGAGAGGATGATATACAATATACAGAATTCTTTTTAACCTCCTACATAGTCTCCAATGTCCAGTTGTCAAATTCAACATTGACTCATAACATCCTGATAAAAAAAAAAAAGCTAATAAAATGTTAGCTAATCGCAGTAGTGTTAGCTGTGGCACACATTATGTTTTCAATGTAATTTTGCTTTTTTTTTCTTACATTCTGTTTTGACATTGTGGAAAATATTTTTGCTCGACGATGAATACAATCGATCAATCACTAGAGGACTATCAGTTAATACTTATCTGACTCCAATTCCACACTGACCCGTTAGCTCAGTCAGAACAGGACTCTAACAGAAGACGCCAATTCACAAGACTGAAGATATAAGGTTTTAAGCTCCCAAGGCCATGGTTCTCCTTGTTGTTTTTTATTATTACTGCATGCTATCATTTTTTTCCCATGTCTTTTTCCCAAGGCTGAGAATGCCTACCAGACTATCATCACCCATCCCATACGATTTGACAAGACTGCTCACAAACACACCCAGACCACTTGGCCTGTGTGTCGTGTTAAACACCATACTATCAAAACTCAAAAATCTAATCAATAATTCAAGCCTGATAACTCAATCATGCTGTCTCCTGGTCATTTCTCATTAATTTAATAAAAACACATTTCAGATGCATGAATACTTCAAATTATTTCCCACAACATACAAGTTATTTGAGAATGTAGAAAATGAATATATCAGATTAAAACTGTATAGTGTGTTCACAGATTTTCATGTTAGGAATGTTTTCAAAAATCTGTGGACACTATTGTATTTTGTAATAGACTCGTTTTCTCGTTGTTTTGAGGACACACCAAGTCTTTCACTTTTATATATTTTTTAGACGCCTGAGATGTGGATGCTTGTGGCTAGTAAAAGCTCACAGCCGTCTCGGTCACAAGCTTTACAATCGACAAAGGGCTTCTCTGTTCCCAGAGAGGAAATACCCGGATGTTCGCTTTCCCTAGTTACTACTAATAAAAACGTTTCATTTGTAGAATAGTAATTTAATGAAAACAGATCAAATTGAATAAAAATAAATAAATATTATTGAATTTGAGATTATAAGGCAGCTGGTATCGTAACCCTGTATAGAAACGCCAGTTAAGTAGTTGACACGATGATTAAAAACATGATAAAAGTTGCAGTTTGATAAAAGGCAAGTGTGTAGACTGCAATGGGAATGGAACAGGACAGGTGTATGTAACATTAGTCTGAAATAATTTGCTTATTTTATTCGCTTATACTTTCAATAACATCGATATGACCACGTCGGATCTACCAGCTCCAGTGTCCGGCCAAAGAAAACAAAATGGTATTTCAAAAATTACGTAGAACTCTGACATTAGTTTCAGTCTCTTAATCGTGAAACAAGTTTGTCCAGTCACACCCTCGTAGCCGGCTCATTTCCTCACTTTTATCGAGTTAGTTTACAAGTTTATTTTCGGACCTACCTTGATTCTCCGGACACTTGCCTCAAGCCGCAGCTGTTTCACAGCTTTCTGGGCAAGAACCAGGTTACTGCTGTTGGCGCTGTTGTTTGACATTTCATTCAAATGACTGTTCCGAATAAACAGTGACTGGAAAGAGACGGACTCTGGTACTGAGAGACTCCACAGCGCCCCTATACACAGAACAACTTCTCTTTTACTTCAGCAGTTTACACGATGAAAGAAGAATCAAACACGAAGCTTTTTGCTGTTTGCTTTTTTTTTTTTTTTTTTTATGGAAAACGTACATTGGAGTAACAAAAATAATCATGTATGCCACGTGCATGTCCACCAAATCCTTACAGCTTCACTTTAAATAGTTTCATTAATTTCTTTTATGGCTGTGAAGATTTGTGTTCATTGAGTCACAACAGCATAAAAAGTCATCCTACACAATTGTGTGTTTTTGACTTTGTGGCAATAAGTTTGGGGAAGGAACACAGATGGGTGTGATGGTCAGTTGTCAACATCGTTTTGTATATAGTTTATATGGCCAAAAGACTGTTTCCAGCTACAGTCTTTCTCCTTACGTCTCTTTTCCTCTCTGCTGGCGTTAAAAACTGTCTCTCTTTCTCTCTCACACACACAAACAAAACAAGTGTTTCATGTTATTGGGAAAACACAAACTGTCCTGTCCAGAAAACTTTCTGTGTCTGACAATGTAAAGAAATAGATTAATCTCTGACTCTTGACATGATGTTAAATAAATGTCTTATGGAAATGTTAAAATAGATTAAAACTTTTATCTTTGTTTAAAAACAAACAAATTTTATTATTTATTTTAGTCTTTAGATTGTACAAGGCCACGAAGTCATTTTAGTTGTTACTATTGTAATGATAATGTATTAGAAAGAGTATATTTATAAGCCTGTGATTTTAATGACAGCCAAAAATACATTGTTGTTACTCAATAACGGTGTAGAAAAGCACATCATACTGCAATCCAGTTGAGGACACAGCGTCACATGGTGATATGTTGCCTCCACTACTCACGCTGGCATTGCACCACGTGGACGCATTCATTTGTGAGAACGTGTACAAGCGACGCAGGAAACGCGCAGCGGCCATCATGCGCACGCGTACGCGTAAATAACAGCAAGTTGAATCAGCGTTGCCTCTATTGTGCCATCTAGCGGTCAGTATTTCACTTTGCGTCGTCACGTGACAGGTCATAAGAATTACATCCGGTGCAGGTGGTTGGGTCAAACTGAGAGGTTTTGCACTTTATAAATATCATGTTATTACGAGTAAGTAAAGTATAAACGTATGTATTTGATTATGCCACTGCTCAAATAATCGTATATTCACATATTAGGTTTGTTTAAAGCGCAACCTTATACGTTTGTCCTGTCCTAAAGCAGCAATGCTATAACCTAGAACACGCGTCTTAACGACAGGGTAACGACAGAAGTTAGAAATCGTTCAACTTGTTTCTCGAAACAAATCTAATTTTACTGGCATCATTATCAAACCCGTGTCTATCTGTGTGTCTTTTACAGAAGGTGTTACAGTGTAGTGTATCTGCACTGAAGAGCAAGCGGTCATTTCATCAGAGTGCTCCGTGGAGAAATCCTCTCATCCCCATCGTTGTAGAACAGACAGTTAGTGTGTTTCTCTTATAACGACTCACATGGGCTGACATTATGTTATGTCTTACAGGTTTTATTTATTTATTTATTTTTTTTATTTTGCTGTTTGTCATTGGCACGATGCAGCTTTATATAATTCGGCATATAAATGTGGATTCCTCAATGAACAAGCCATATTGACAAGGAAAAACGAGGAACATACTTCCTATTCCGGCTGACATCATTACTAATGATGTTTGGTGTTAATGATTGCAGCAGCAGTCATTATTGGTTTATTCACAGACTATCCACAGCAAAGAGTTTAGGGCAGGTTGAAGAGCTGCCGCAGTGGAAGTGTGTCAAACGTGCCGTTTCCCCACAAACCATTCAAGGACATTCTTGTTCCTCCTACTAGACTTTTCAAATGTACCCAGTTTTCTAAACCTCACCTAAATGAAAACATGAAAATGAAACACATTAAATTTATTCATGTTGAAATATTTGTGATGTGCTTAGCTTTGGAGGGCTGAACCATGTAACTGAGATCTTGCCGATTTCATTAAGCTCAAGCATCAGCTCCTGCTCTCTCCACCATTTTTTTCAGGGTCGAGGTGAACGAGCATATGATATCTACTCGCGCCTTTTGAGAGAGAGAATAATCTGCGTAATGGGTCCAGTAAGTCTCCTCAAAAAATATAACATCAGTCTAAGGAGGGTAGTTCTTGAAAACAAATCTCTCACTCTCCTTCTGTCTCTGCTCTTAGATCGATGACTCGCTGGCAAGCCTGGTGATCGCACAACTGCTTTTCCTTCAGTCAGAGAGCAACAACAAGCCTATTCACATGTACATCAACAGTCCTGGTGAGACACACTTTGATTAAGGAGAAAAACGATGATGATAATCCATACTAACATGTAGCATGTTACGTTTCACAGACATATGTTATATACTGTATATGTTAGCAACAAAACCTCTGTGCAAGCGTAGGTTACACGTTTTTACATTCTGGTATTTTTGTTTCCAAA
>JAOTRN010000025.1:6551962-6570210 GCA_028566695.1 Bagroides melapterus | reverse complement strand
ACTGTATATGTTAGCAACAAAACCTCTGTGCAAGCGTAGGTTACACGTTTTTACATTCTGGTATTTTTGTTTCCAAATTTTACATGCCATTATTACAGATCCACACCACCCCATTCCATCCAATTGAAATTTCATTTAGATCAAACTCAGTAGGATCGTTTGAGATTTTTAAACAAAGGCTTTTCAATTCGATAGAGCTATCGATCCAGTTATTAAGTTTGCTTACATGTAAACATATTTATTGTGAAAATTGGTCATTTTCTACTAAATAAAGCTTTAAAAACTAACAACTTTCCTGGACTAAATTTCCTGGACTCTTTTCCTAGATAAGTTCTAGCATATTTCAGTCAGGTTATGTTCAGTCATGGGGAAAAAAGTAAGACACCAACGTACTTTTTCTAAAGGCAGCTGCTCTATATTGATTTAATTAGTATTCCATTTGACATACACCTGTAACACATAATACTTATAATGCATGTAAAGTCATAGGAGACTTCACTTTAGCAAATATATGATTATGCTTGTGATAATCAGCATCATCCACCATCGTCAGTCTCTCTAATCTTTTGTCAGATCAAATGTCAGTCACGGCACAAGCCTCATCTTTCTTATTAGCACAACACATGAGCTACACGGTTGAGGCCACAGCACAGTCAAATATCTGTAACAGTTGTTCTTCACCATCTTCCTGCCTGTTTGAATGGTGGAGACTTCTTGCTTTTGTCTTCTACTTCATCTTGTTTCTCTCCTTTACAATTAGGTGGTGTGGTAACAGCGGGGTTGGCAATCTACGACACTATGCAGTACATCCTCAACCCCATCTCTACATGGTGTGTAGGCCAGGCTGCTAGCATGGGCAGCTTACTGCTGGCCGCGGGAACAGCAGGGATGAGGCACTCGCTGCCCAATGCCCGCATAATGGTGCACCAGCTTTCTGGAGGGGCCAGGGTAAGAAAAACAGCAGGATTTGTACTGTGTTCTTTATAGTTTGTGGGAGAATTTTAAACCTCTCTGATCGATGGATTTCAGGGTCAAGCAACGGACATCGCCATCCAGGCTGAGGAGATTCTCAAGCTTAAGAGACAGATTAACAACATCTACTGTAAACATACAGGACAACCTCTGGAAACTATAGGTATTACACTATATATATTTTGCCATTTAATTTATATTTCTGTGATGGTGCAAAATATTTTTTTATGGGTCTGGGCTGTACCTGGGCCACAATGGCAGTATGTGGTCTCAGTCTTTCCACCATTTCCTCACAATCCTGACAGTTTTACAGTGCCTTACAGAGTAAAATGCGTCACCACAACATAGTGCTACCACCACCGTGTTTCATGCTGGAGATGCTGTGCTCAGGATGATGAGTGGTGAGCCTTCCAGCAAATGTAGCAATTTGTGCCTAGCAAAAACATGTCAAAACTTTTTCCCCCACCTCAAGTGTGTTGTATCTCCAACAGGAGAACTTTTTCCCCCCGTAATGTCTTTCTTCTCACCACACTACTATAATTTACATGTAATCCCAGTTAAAATCTCAGTCCTTTTCAGTTCCAGGTTGTAACACTACAAAATAGAACCTCCTGAATATTTGAGAACCTCCAGGAACATTTACCTTAACATTTTGCCTCGTCTTTTATTCTTCCCCTACAGAGAATGTGATGGAAAGAGACCGATACATGAGTCCCATGGAAGCACAAGATTTTGGTATTATTGACAGAGTCCTGGTCCACCCTCCCCAGGCTGGGCAGGATGAACCAGAACTGGTCCAGAAAGAACCACCCGCCTCAGCCAGCCCCTCTGCCTCCTCTGAATCCTCAGTCTCAGAACTGTCACAGTCTGGAGCCACTCCAGCTTCTTCTTACAAACCTGAACCATGACCTAGGATCAGTCAGTGACCGGGCTTGGCCACTGGTACTTTCTCTTCTAATGGTGTAGTATCCTTGTTCCTTTCTGAGCCTGTGTTGTGTGTATCAAACTACAGAGCAAGCCTCATTGTGACACAGTAAAGACTGGTAAACACACTATGGACAATTATCTAACAATATGAGCTTTTGTTATTCTCACGTGTTGTACAAAAAAGCCTCGTGATTTTCTAAATCAGCATCACCAATAAAAACACCTGAAGTTTAATGTTTTATTTTGAAGATATTTTGTACTCTGATTGAATATTTACATGATGTTATGTAATTATTTTGACATTTACTTTAAATGGGACAGGAAATGCCACACATATCATATGTGTTTCCTTACTCAGAAAACAGTAACACAAAAGCAGTAAAGAATAATCATATTGAAAGTCATCTCGTAGATAGTGTTGTAATTAAGTGAAGTAAGAAAAAGTGTCATACTTGGTTTCCTTCCACTGACCGAGCAAGAATGTAAGTTACTGTTAAAAGCTATATGATCAGCAAATAAGACGAGTCACATGACGCTGCATCCTCCCCAGCCCTTCTTTTTGGTCTGTGTGGCCCAGCGCAGCCAGCCCAGGTTCGACTCTTGGTACGGAGGATAACGTAGCGCGCTGATGCGCTCGAGTCCCCAGCCTCGCAGCATACACCCCCGCCTGTGGCTGAACGTCTCGAAGCCCCAGCGGCCGTGATAACTCCCCATTCCGCTTGCACCTGAACATGTGAGTGGGGATTTGGATCTTTAGCAAACCTCACATCTTTACTTAAAACATAAGGATGTAAAACAGTACAAATACAGCCCTATTTCTAGATTGGGGTCTATGATGCAGTATACACTTACCTACTCCTCCAAAAGGCAAACCAGAAAGTGTCATGTGAACGATCCCATCATTTGAACAAAACCCTCCACTGGTGGTTTGCTCCAATACTGTATTCACCACCTGGAAATGAAGCTTCATTATACTGAGGTCACCATGCAGAAATTGTTTTAAAGAAACCATGATTCATCAGACCAGGCCTCCTTTTTCCATTGCCATTGTCTCACACCAGTCTGACCAGTCTGTGCCTACATAGCTTCATACATGCGCCAACGTCTTTCACCTTACCACATTTGGTAGGACGAACCGTTGCATACCAGAAACACCCCATAAGACCTGTCGATTTGGAGAGGTTTCTCCTCAAGAACCGACTGTTTGCTTACTCCTAAATATATCCCACCTCTTCAGCAGGTACGGTTAACCAAATAACCAAATTTTATTCGCGTCTTCTGATTATTATGGCCGAACAGTTCAACACCTCCGAAAGGCTGGTGGTCATTACTCTACATACTTTGGTACCTGATGCCTGCATCCCTTTCACCAATTTCTTGTCATTGTCATCGTCTTTTGGACCAAAGTATTCAGGTCTTTCCTGAACGATACAAGGTCACTGGTCCCAGGTTTTTTTTTTGTTTGTTTTTTTTATTTTTTTATATTGTTCATACAAATGCATCAGTTGTTTGGAAATTACTCCTAAGGACAGCAGGACTTGTTACCATTTCCAGTGGTATCAAGGGTATAACGTCTCTACAGGTAGTCTGTTTTACAGCAAGTCCAACAAATCTTAATTATGGCAACCAGATGCTTCTTAATATGTCTGCATCAACATCTGGATTTCTGAAACGGTCAACTTCATGTGTGTAAATTGATCCAGTGGAATTTTTACCTATAGTGAACAAAGCTCCAATTAACCTGTCTAATCAAGAGTTATGAACAATGTGAGCAAACTGATGCCTGAAGAAATGCATCGTAACGTCTGGAGTCATGAAAAACTAAGACTGAATATCTGTAACCTTGGTCTATGTGAATGTTTGGCCTCAAATGGACAGTTTCAAGTCTATACTGTACATGTGGCTTACATGTTCATTGGCAATTTTATTATGGACTCTTTAGGTTCATTGCACAATTTATCAGCCTAACAGACCAACAAATTGAACCTGTGTGGTAGCTAAGAACGGTAAGACACCTTTCTCCAACAAACCACTGGAAAAGGTCTTGAGGGTTTCTGGCTTCCTACCTGAGACTGATCAGAAAACACGTAGAGTGCCAGTGGCTTCTCTCTCTTGTTCATGAAACTGATGCCTTGCTCTAGAGACTCCACAGTGAGGATGGGAAGAATGGGGCCGAAAATTTCCTCCTGCATTAGGGCGTCTGATTCCGTCACGTCCACAAGCACTGTGGGAGCTAGAGACGGGAAGACAAGAGGACGTGTAGGACAGGATGGGCGAAAAAATATATCACTCAAAGAACACTGCGTCATTACTTAAAACTGTAGAGCAGTTGTAAAGAATGTAAAGAATTCCCCATCTCATTTTCTTACCCATGTATTTGTCCTCTTTCACGCTTTCTCCTCCTATAACCACCTTTCCTTGAGACTTTCCCAGGAGCTCCGTGAGTCTGTTCCAGTGTCTATCTGTGACGATTCGCCCATAGTCTGGGCTCTCTTGAATCTGTTGGCCGTAGAAGCCCTCCAAAGCTTCTCTGATCATGGGAATTAGTTCATCTCGCATCTCTGCTGTGCACAGGACGTAATCTGGTGCCACACAGCTCTGCCCTGCGTTAAAAAACTTGGCCCATACAAGCCTTTTTGCAGCAGCCTTGACGTCTAAACGGCCGTAAATGAAACATGGACATTTTCCTCCCAGCTCCAGAGTGACAGGGGTGAGATGCACTGCGGCTACCTGTAGGATGCTCCGTGCCACCGCCTGAGAGCCTGAATAAAAAAAAGCAGGGACATGAGGAAGCAGTCTGTGACAACTAAATGAATAAATGGAAAAAAAAAAATCTAATCTTACAGTAACTCACACCTACCTGTGTAGAAAATATGATCAAATTGGTTCTGCAACAATAATTTGGTTTCCTCTGCTCCTCCACAAATAACAGCAAAGCACTCCTGTGTGACATTTAGGAAAAAAAATAAAATCACAAGTTATATTCTGCAACTTTTACTTTTTAACAAAAACAGTTTACATCTTTGTATGAAGTGAATCTGTAACAATGTCTCAGTAATTTTGATCCGAAGTTAAAAAAAAAGACATTACCTGAGACAGGTATTTCGGTATTAGTTCTGAAAGGAGTTGCTCGGTTGCTTGACTGATTTCCGAGGGCTTCAGTACGGCACAGTTTCCTACGCGATAACATACGATTTTTTAAATGTATGAGAAAGTGGTTAAGGATCTGAGCTAAGGAGTTAGGAGTGTAAGTCTACCTGCAGCAATAGCACCAATCAGTGGTGCTAAAATGAGCTGGAGAGGATAATTCCATGCACCGATAATTAACACGACCCCTAAAGGTTCTCTGCGTACAAAGCAGTCATCCAGTTTTGTTGCCTAAAATACAGAAAAGAAAAATCCAAAGGTGTCGCTCTTGTACTTCATGGTGTGTAACAGCACTTGGAATCGGTCCAATTTGGTCAAGGGGGAAGTGTTTCACAATGCTCTTGTTTGGGCACTCGTTTGAATGGAAACAAGACAAAAGGAGAAGGAAAATCCGTCACTTAAAAGTTACACCCTGCACATTACTCACCAGGTTTTTCTCCACATAGCTCGGCTGCGTCCAGGATTCAAAGTTACAGATGGTATAACGAAGGTCATTGGCCACCATGTCGATTTCTGACAGCACCGCCTCAAACTTGGGCTGCAGAAACATTAGAGGTGATTATGATGGGCTGCTGCTGCCAATAAAAGGTGTAGTTATGACATGCAAGCATGAATGTACAGGTACCTTGTTGAGGTCTTTATGCAGTGCCTCTAGAATCTGTGCCTCGTTATCTTCCAGTAAAGACAGCAGAGCCTCCAGCTGAGTGCGTCGGAAATGCAGGGGAACAGTCATTTTGGACCGGAAGGAGGCCCTAAGTCTCTCAATCACCTGCTTCTGACCTGCCATTTTAATCTCACCTTAGAAAGAGAAAACCAGTAGCAGACAAAACAAACCTGTGTTATGCCCAGGTCTTAGAATCTATAAAACCTGAATGCTACATGTTTCCAACAGAATGTCTCAGATACAGTGAGAATAGAAACACATGCACAAATTAACTCTACGTACTTACTGCTACACCCTGACGCTTCAGTTTAATTAGATCGATGTATCCCTAACTCACAATTTGATTCGAGGGACTGAGGCAGAAGGAAGAATGCAAGCAGAGTCTCAAATCAACCCTGGTGTCTTTCATCTATTTATTCATAAGCCAGACCCAGCAAGACTGTATTATTCAACAAGACCTGCAATTTTTCTTTCTATTTGGATGCTTATATCCTCCTCAAGCCTAAAAGGTAATTTATTTAATGGACTCCACTGACCCCTCTCCATAAGTCTTGTTCCTTTACTACCAAATGATAACTTTTAGCAAATTATAGCAATTTTTTTAGGCTTTCCATTACATTTTGGAGCATGGCACTAATGAAGTTTGATACTGATGTTGAGCAAGGAGGACTGGGGTTTCATTTGGCGTTCCAGTTCATCCCAAACGTGTTGAGTGGGGTTGAGTTCAGAGCTCAATGCAGGACACTTGAGTTCTTCCACACCAATGTCAGCAAACCATTATCATGCTGGAACATGTTTGGGCTAGGCTCCTTAGTTCCAGTTAAGGGACATTTTTAAGATGAATATAATCGAATAGAAGCCTATATTTTGTCACATATATGACAGCACAGTAAAATTCTTTCTTCGCATATCCCAACTTTGGAGATTGGGGGTCAGAGCACAGGGTCAGCCATGAAACGGCACGCAGTGATGTGAAGGGCCTTGTTTAAAAGCCCAACAGGGGCAGCTTGGCAGTGCTGGGGCTTGAACCCTGATCCTCCAATCAACCACTTGAGGCACCACTGCCCTAGAATTACTAGGAAAACTTTTTTTGACTTAAAATGTTTATGTGTACAGTATGTATGTATCTACAACCTGCCAAACAACGCTGCCGCTGAATAACCACGGATCACCTCACATCCTCTCAGACACACTGCAAAACCTGTTAAGTCCCAATTTATAGCGCTTTTAACAACACTGTCTCGAAGCAGCTTTACAGATGTATAGGGTAAAGTTTAAAATTAAATTACTATTTATCTCTAACATCTATCCCTAATTAACAAGCCTGACAAGACAGTGTCAAGGAAAAACTCCCTGAGATGATATGAGGAAGAAACCTTGAGAGGAACCAGCCTCAAAAGGGAACCTCATCCTCATTTGAGTAATAATGGATAGTAAATAATATAAATGTAAATAATGTGTTCTACAATGGTTTATAGTCAAGTGTCATTGTGCAACCAAGAACTCCTGAGGAACTAATAGGTCAGAGTTCATTAAAGACTTAACACTCATTCCTTCCTGCCGAACGTCTTCAATTGTTCACTGATGAAGACCACAGATACTCAGGTCCTGGGAGACATATTTCAGACAGCATACTCAAAACATTTTTTTTGTCAAGACTCAAGATTTTTTTTGTACGTTAAGGAAATAAAAATCAACTGGTCAAGCACAACTCTATTGTGGCTGCACCATTCATGTGCTAACGTTAAAATGTTTGTTAGCATATGGAAGTTACACAGACACAGTAGGGTTGTGTTTTTACAAAAGAAATTACCAATAGTCTCTGGATTCATGTTTACAGTTCACGTTTTGGAAAAAGGTGGCAGCATGAAAGCATTCACAAACTAATTTTCTCATAACGTTTCCCCCATTTTTTTTTTTTAGAAAGATTATATTTTTTTATAAACACACCAAGGCTCTCGTTTGTCAGTTAACCACATCATCCCATTTGTAGCTAACCATCTTCATTTGTAACTGTTTGCAATAAATCTCTCCACGTTAATGAGCTAAACCGTAAAGCTACGCTTCAGGTGAACAAGTCGTGTCAAATAAGGACCCACGTCAAGTAACGATTAAACAGCATACCGTATAAAGTGAAAATGTCTTCGTACTTACACTCTTTGTGACATTTAGTCTAAAATCTTACCAAGTCTGTTTTATGAAGCCTTCGTAAAATCAGTGCTCAGTCGCTTTAAACCGCCGGTTTCAGTCTTGAGGATGTTTCCGGGTGTCAGTGCATAAGACAAAAAAAAAAAAAAACAAGTCTGTCAAGTTTGTCATCCTAGTACAGAATACTGGAGTCAAAGAAACGGAGTCCTTTCTACGGAATTCACGTAAAAACTGGCAAAACATGTCCTCTGATCAATAAAAACCACACAGGAAATGCATGCAGTGTTACTGAAAACAGGTGCACTAAACCGGAAATATTACATTATATTAAATATTTTATTTATGTAGCAGCTAACTTTGACATCGCCTCGATGCAACAGCATTCAGAAAACTTTCAAACGCATAGTAAACACTCTTTCTGGATTTTATGTCATTTTGGATTTTTTTGGTTTTGGTTTGTTTTTTGTAGAGTTGTGAGGCAGTTTCATCCCCACATACTACGAGACATATTTTATACTGTACTTCTCACATAACTTAAATGTTTGCTTCTTATATCATTCAAACAAATCACCTACTGAATTATCATTTTTAACAGGTGTGTGAAAACCAGCGGTTTCTAACTTTTTAGGTGTTCCTAATAAAGTGGCCGGTTAGCGTCAAATTATTTACAAACAGAACATTATACACATAATTAGTAGAATAGTATTGACTGGTGTATAACTCTAAAAAATACACTTGTTCCTGGAAGAGTTTGTTACAAAATCTATTGGACTAAAACTTTATAGAAACTTGAGCATAAAAAAAAGGTACACCTATTTGCTATTTGAGCTTCTCATTCTACGTGTAATCCCCTTTAATCTTATAAGCTCCACTCAATTAGAAAGGCTTTCCAACTAGATTTTAGAGCTGAACTAAAGGGATTTAATCTCATTAATGCTCATGTGGTTTAATGAATAGACACTGATGTTGTGTAAGGTGATCTGGCATGCAGTCAGCTTTCCAGTTCATCCAAAAATGTTCAGCAGGATTCTTCTACACCGACTGTGGCAAACCGTGTCTTCGTGGAGTTTGCTTTGAGCTCAGGAGAATTGTCAGGCTGGAAAAGGTTTGGATTAAGCTTAAAGGAAATCTTAAAATTACAAAAAAAATAAATACATTTGAGATAGTTATATAACAGTATACAAGCGGAGAAAACATAACCCTAAATTGAATTCAAAACCATGTCTTCTTGGAGCTTGACTACATCTCAGAGAGAAGAAGCTGTTCACAGGAGCCTGGTTATTTCGGAATGCAGGGTGTTATGCAAGACTGGCGAGTCGTGAAATTCTGCTTTCAGTTTGTCCGATGGAATATTGGAGTCTCTAATGCATGGAACAGTATTCTCTAGAGAGGCTTTTGGCATAAAGAACTACATTTGGCTGAATCCCAATACTGCTCATGGACGTGAGAACACGATCTTCACAGTGAAGCATGGTGGTGGCAGCATCCCTAACCTTAACCCATGGGAATGCATTTAATCAGCAGAGAGTCAGAGCGTGAGGAAGCTGGTCAGGGTTATGGCAGGATGGATAGAGCCATATACAAGGCAACATGACTAGAGAACCTGTTCCAGTATGCGAGGGAGTTGAGAGACTTTCGGCGCTACATTGGATTGGTTGAAACGGCTGCTTAAATCTGATTGAGAATCAGTTGCAAGGACGGGTAAAAATGATCGGATCCAAACACGAAGAAAGACTTGTAGCTGCAGTACTTTTTGTATAGTTCACAATAACATACCCTCAACAACTGTGAATTAGATCCCACTCAAAGTCTATTTCGATTGGTGGTTTTATCACTTAATTACACAAATGATAAGTACAAGGGAGCGAAAGGCACTGTGCATACATTTTAAAACCCATACTACTTTGTGTTATGAACTATTAGGCTGGAACGTTCTTAATCTTCATGATCCCCTACTGTCCAGCTAAAAAAAATGTCAACAGGTCATCAGGATCAAATGGCACACGGTGACTTTAAAGTAGAGAAAATCATCCCTAGCTCCAAGTAAATCAAATCATGCGAAACAAGTAACTGTTGTTGGGATGTAGTTTATTGACAGGCAGAAAAAGGAAGTGAGGAAGCAGAGATTATTAAACTGTACATGGAGCGCAGGGTCACTGTTCTGCAGTCAGGAGCTTGTTTAGTAGGATTACAGCAACATGAGTCAGGAAATGGAACGTTTAAATCATCTACATACAAAATTACAAAAAAAACAAAAAAAAAAGGCACTAAATTAGATTTAGTCTTTTGTGCAGGTTGCATAAATTCGACATAATCAACATCCTGGGAAACATTTCTGATTAGTCCTTTCTCTTTTTTTCGTAAGGAAACAAAAACCCAGTTTGTTGAGAAGATATTCGCACGCTGCACATTTGCATAATAACCGTGATGTTAAGACCTCAGTGGAAAAACACCTAAACACACGCAGGCACACACACAGGCACAGAGATACAAGTGAATTACAGTAGTGCGTGTGTGTTAAATACAGCGTTAGACCCACTGCCATGACCGATATATCAACACAGCCACTAGCTAAGGCTTGTTCATGCACAAAACGCATTATGATGGGCACATAACATTATCTGTTCCTCACGAAGCTGAAATGTCACACAGTCGCACGCTTCAGAATAATGAGAGCGTTTCACAGATAACTAACACCAAAACAGCAGAAGCACATTCAGTTAGCAGCAAACTTACTTTCCGATACGAATTTAAAGCTGAGGCTCTCTGCTAGACACGTGCCCAAGATCACTTTTCTTTTTTGTTTTTTTGAAAAGCTTTCGCTTAATAACGAAGACCGAATCCTTAGCTTTAGTTTTTCTCGAACACAAATGCGAGACATCACAAAACGTGACAAAGTGTATAATATGAAAGCGTGTTATTGGCACGTGCTCACAAACACTACGAGGGATGTTTAACACCTTGAGCGGCGAGGAGCTTTCTTTCCGTTATTGCTGCGGCGTGGAAGACAACCGACACTCACACGGACACACGTGTCTTCATGTCTTACGTTGTAATGAAGTGAACTGTGACAGCAAGTGGTGGCAGATTATTGCACCGTGAACATTGTGGCACATGCTTGCTCTCGATATTTCATTTCTCTATTCACCTATTTTTTTGGCAGCATCTGGAAAAAAAATGGGGGAAAAAAAAACCCAATAAATATTGGAAACAGGAAAAAGAGCAGGAGGATACTGAGGCTGAACTGGAGCTCTGCCAGCTACATTACTCTTAATCAAGCTTTGATGAAGCTGTGAAAAGACAGATGTGAAGACACAGGTGTAACAATCATACTCAGAGAGTGACAAATAATCGTCTAGCAAGACCCGAGACATGAGAAATTCATCCACAGAAGAGACAAACGTCTACAAGCAGCACTTCAGCCCTCCTCTGAGGATTTATCACAAAACACACTGATCTCTGTTCGGTGACTACATTCAAAAGCACGTGTTAGTGAAGGAACATGACGTAACTTTGAGCTGAGCGGTGCGGACGCTTCTGAAGATGGAAACCTTACAAGCTTTTGTGGCTTTTTTTGTTTTTGGGAAAACCTTTCAGGGTCAGGTGATCTCGCTCAGACAAACACCTGAGAGGATCACAGAGGAACAGCAGCAGCAGTGAAAAAGTGAAATGATCACCTCATCCAGCCCAACACAAGCTGGAGATTTCAGGAGGAAGATCTAAAGAACATCGGGGGAAAAGTATTGGGTTCTGGGCGGACAGTTTATAAAACGTGTCTGAATCTAGATCAAAACCTCCAGCAGGATGTGACATCACCTCTGTGCTCATAGAAACATATATCATACACACATTCTGAGGTCACACACACACACACACACACACACAAACACACACACACTTGTGTGTACCATATGTGGCTTAAAATCAGGATTTGACATCTGGTTAAAGGCAGTTAAGAAGGAGGAGGAGGAGGAGGAGGAGGAGGAGGAGGATGATGATGATATATACTGGCCAGAAGCAGGAGTTCTGTTGACTTCAGAAGGCAGGAGTTTCCTTAAAAACAATCATTTGGAACAACAATGTTTTAATAAGTGGTACCTTTCAAACATGGCACTTGGGAAGAAATCAACAGTCTGGTTATTAGAAGCATTAAATTAATTATATCTAAAAAAAATATATATATATATAAAAAAAAAAAACAACCCGCGAATCACGCCGACGTGTAAAGAGGAAGAACGTTATTGGTGGACGATTTGACAGCATCATGATTCCGTGACACTCTCATTAACGATACGGAAAGTACGCAAAACTTTGTTAACAATACTGAGTGTCTCCGGTGTTAATACAAGAACTCGGGAGTGGATTAGAAATTCCAATCTATCGTTTTACCAGTTTACCTAATTGCAAAGTTTAGCGAAGCGTCCAGCCATAGTGTCAAAAAGAAGGAGGAAAAAAACAAAAAAAAACAAAAAAAGATTTCCACTAACAGGCAGAATGGATTTGATACTGAAGCGCGCGCGCGCACACACACACACACACACACAAGTGGTTAACATTATTCAGCCCTGAGTTTTGTGTCTCTCACACACACTGCATCACTTTCTACAGTGTGAGTGGTCTAAAGACACGTTCGTGCGTGTTACCGAGCTTCTCTCTCCAATTACTGTTTAAACCGCAGCCCACAGTTAAACACGCACCGAATATCTGTTATCCGACGGATACACCGCACTATTTAGCACAAGTTATAATCAGTATTGTTAAGGTGAACATTACATTACGGTGATGATTTGAAAAAGTCAAATTTAGACTAGCTATTATTATTTAGGTCTTTAAAACCAAACAAGGTCTTTATTTTATTTAGTTTTTTTTTTTTTAGTAAGCTAGCTAATGTTGAGAAACCTCTTATTATCACAAAAGTTTGAAAACATGCAGGAGAGAATCATCGCTGTGGGTAAAAAACAAACAAACAAACAAACAAAAAAAAGAATATTGTGAGAATATCATAAATGAAAAAAAAAGAACAAAAAAAAAAAAAAAAAAAAAAAGCACATGCCTATTAAGTGGACTCCGTCAGCGGTGGTGAAGAGTGTAAACTTTTAAAATATAACTTACGGCTAAAATAGAACACAAATATCAATATCATCAATATATAAAAACAGCCGCATAAAAAAATTAAAAAGAAAAAACACCACTGATTAGGAACTACAGCCAATTAAAGGCAGAGGCTCAGAAACACGGCTTCCTATTAAAACGTTAGTACAGTTGCATGGGTTTAGTACGAAAAGGCTGAGGAACTTTTCCACCCGCGCACACACACACACTCTCCACCTGTCGTGACTGTTACACACACGACTTTTAGCTGCTCACGCCCAGCCGTTTAGTTTTGTAACAGCTTTTCTTGCAGCCTGGACATGACATGCACACATATCTCACACACACACACTATACACAGGAAGGTCTTTTTCAGTGAGGCACCAGGTAAAAGAAAGGCAGATCTCTCTCGCTCTCTCTCTCTCTCTCTCTCTCTCACAGACACACACACACACACACACTCTTAAGAATGAAGCTGAAACAGCTCCTCATGGTGGACTGAAACAAAGCAGTGTATAACCACACACGCACACACACGCACGCACGCACGCAGCATGTCCTGATTTCGCAAGAGCTACAGTTAAGATCGACCTGCCAATCAAATGCTGCTCACCAGCTAATCTGTAGTCAGCGTGCTACTTTACAGTGAGACGTAGCTTAAGTCAGCTTAGCAAATGTTACAAAAATATCATATTGCGTGAGTAAAAATCAGGATGATGCTAAGTGGAGTGCTTCAGCTGTGCTTACTCGAAATCAGGACCTGCTTCAGAGTCAGGCATAGAGATGAGGGGGAAAACAAATTAGGGTTAAACAAAAAAACAAACTCTCTCTCTCACTCTCTCTCTCTCTCACACACACACACACACACACACACACACACACACTCAAACACTCAAACACACACAGTTGAGTGACTTTAAAGGCAGTTAGAACCACAGGCGCTCTCACTCTTTCCTCAGACAGATACTCTTATGAGTGAGGCTTAACCTGTGTGTATGTTCATACACACACACACACACACAAACACACAAATTAAGACTTGCTCTGTGACCCCTCCCCCCAAAGTCAGGTTTAGTGGTCCAGTCTTGGACGTGAGCAGTGGAAGCTGAAAGACAAGTTCAGATCACTGCAGCATGAGCTGCTTGAGATTGTCGTGTAAGATGGTGTCCTTGACATCCCGGAAGACGAGGCGAATGTTCTCAGTGTTGATGGCGGTGGTGAAGTGGTGGTATAGTGGCTTGTTCTGTTGCTCGCGGCGCTGGTTGCGGAAGCACGTCACAAGGAACTTCTGCACGTCGTCTAAGCTGTGTGGATCGCCCTCGTACTCCGGGAAGAAGTCCTTGATGGCCACGGTCTTGACTTTCTCCTCCAGCAGGTCGGTCTTATTCAGGAACAGGATGATGGAGACGTTGCTGAACACGCGGTTGTTGACGATGGTGCCGAAAATGTTGAGCGACTCCGTGAGCCGGTTGGTCTGACGATCCTCCATCAGCACCTGGTCGAACTCGCTCGACGAAACCAGGAACAGGATGGAGGTGACGCTGTCGAAGCACTCGAACCAGCGGCGGCGCTCGGAGCGCTGCCCGCCCACATCCACCATCTTGAATGGGACATTCTTGATCTCAAAGTCGTACTCGTGGATGCCTTTGGTAGGTTTGCGTGCCAGTAAGATGTCCTGCTGACTGGGCAGATAGTCCTGTAGAGTTAAACAAGAAAAATGATCATTTCTGCTAAATAATTACGTTTAAGGTTTCCTACTTTTTTTTCTATACTTTTTAAACATCATATGTGCCACTAGATGGTGCAGAAACGCAACTTAACACTGGAAGACAAACCCGAGTTGGAAATTTTACGTGAATCTGCAAATTCATATAAACTATCATTTGAATACTTCTGCTATTGAGTTGTTATCAAAGTCTTGTCCTTTTTTTTTTTATCCTAGTCATGGCCCCAGAATTAAGTCAAACAAAACGTACATAATACATGAAGAAATGTTTAAAAAAAAAAAAAAAAAAAAAGATTTACAAACAGATACAGGCGATAATGGACCTTCAAGAATATATAAACTGTCTGTTTCCAAACTGACAAAGGTGAATTCCGTTATGTTCCTTTATGAATGAGGTCATGCATTATGAAGCCCCTTCATGTTCACTGGGGTGCAAGTTGACAGCACGTAGGAGGATATGGAAGGCTGCCTCGATACTGCATGAGGTAATGCGCCACACACATACGCGCACACGTTCCATAAATATATACATAGCACATAGATTTGACGACATGCTGAAGGGAAACGCTCTTTCACTTTCTCAATGAGATGGGTGGGATTTAATCTGGGGCCTTTTTTTTTGGATCTGATGAAATACCCAGAAATCAAGTGACGTTGCTCTGTGGAAGTTTGGGGGAAAAACCCTGTTGCTGCTACTGTGTTCTTTACAGTGCTGCCTGGTCACCTCACCTGACTAGGCTAAAAAGCAGTAGCTAAAATAGTAAGCTATGGACCAAGGGAGTGATAATGAAAGGAAGTAGAGTTAGCCTGGGCAGATGTACACAAACCCAACACAAAGACACACAAAAAAAACGAATACACAAAATCTTGAGTACCTGTGCTAGTTATTTGTCCAGCTAATGTACATCATTAGGGTTGAGAGGCTCAAGACATAATAGCAGGTTTTGTAGAAGCTCAGATGAAAATGTGCACGCAGACAGACACGCAAACAAACAAGCAGACAATGTGATGTCCTGTCTGAATGTGTTTCCAGTGTGTGTAACAACCACCTTTGGGTAACGAGGAGAAGGAGTGCTTTATTCTGAGTGGGCTTAAAGGAAAAAGTGTGTGTGTGGATAGAGAGAGGGGGCTGATATGTGTGAGAGACAGTCTCAATAAAACACATACAGTGTTCTCACTATTATATACTGAACATTTCCACTAGAGACGGGCTTCACACACACACACACACTTTGGATTTTGTTTGTTTTAAACACCAACCCACTGTCTGTAAGTGTGAGTGAGTGACTGCCTGACGGTCATTCACTCTGTCATTCACTGTCAGTCAGTCATGTCACACTGTCAGTCAGTCAGTCATGTCACTCACTCTCAGTCAGTCACTCACTCTCAGTCAGTCAGTCAGTCACTCAGTCAGTCACTCAGTCAGTCCGTCGCTCACTGTCAGTCAGTCAGTCCGTCGCTCACTGTCAGTCAGTCACTGTCTGTCAGTCACTCACGTCACTCACAGTCAGTCGATCAGTCACTCACTTTCAGTTGCGTCACTCACTGTCAGTCCGTCCGTCACTCACTGTCAGTCCATCACTGTCAGTCAGTCCGTCACTCACTGTCAGTCAGTCAGTCCGTCACTCACTGTCAGTCAGTCAGTCCGTCACTCACTGACAGTCAGTCAGTCCGTCACTCACTGACAGTCAGTCACTCACTGTCAGTCAGTCACTCACTGTCAGTCAGTCACTCACTCACTGTCAGTCACAGTCAGTCAGTCAGTCACTCACTTTCAGTTGGTCAGTCATGTCACTCACTGTCAGTCAGTCAGTCCGTCACTCACTGTCAGTCACTCACTCACTGTCAGTCACTCACTCACTCACTGTCAGTCACAGTCAGTCGATCAGTCACTCACTTTCAGTTGCGTCACTCACTGTCAGTCCGTCCGTCACTCACTGTCAGTCCATCACTGTCAGTCAGTCCGTCACTCACTGTCAGTCAGTCAGTCCGTCACTCACTGTCAGTCAGTCAGTCCGTCACTCACTGACAGTCAGTCAGTCCGTCACTCACTGACAGTCAGTCACTCACTGTCAGTCAGTCACTCACTGTCAGTCAGTCACTCACTCACTGTCAGTCACAGTCAGTCAGTCAGTCACTCACTTTCAGTTGGTCAGTCATGTCACTCACTGTCAGTCAGTCAGTCCGTCACTCACTGTCAGTCACTCACTCACTGTCAGTCACTCACTCACTCACTGTCAGTCACAGTCAGTCGGTCAGTCACTCACTTTCAGTTGGTCAGTCATGTCACTCACTGTCAGTGTCTTTCTTTATTTATTGATTTTTTTTTTTTTTTTTTACAAAAACAAAAGTCTGGGGCCTCAACAGTGGAAGGTACCATAAAAATCTACTTATATTGGGAAAAATACCCTGATGATGGAGCTAGTCAGCTAACTTCCTCACTCTAATGTGCAAGCCAAACTGACACATTTACATTCAATCCTTTTACATTATTGCTTCCACAGTAGCAACATACACAGGGACTTCTACAGCAGCGTTCCACATAATCTAAGTACAGTTATAAAAAAAAATGGTTAATTTATTTTTTTTAATCTCTATTTATATAGGATATGACCATTTTTACAGAAATGTTTGACATTTTCAGAACAAGTCTCCAGTTTAAGAGTCAGATACTTTCAGCACAGTAGTAAGAGTGAGGGTGACGTTCATCTTTGGACCAATTACTATTTCAGCTTGAACTCAGGAACCGCACACTTCCTCTCAGAACGAGAGCGAGCGCACAGAACTGCGTTAGGTGACGTCAAGTTGAGCGCATGCATCACGCAAACAAAGACTGATACAGAGATGTGAGTCAACACAACTGACGACAGCACAGACACAAGCGGAAGTGCCCTAAACTGAAGACATTAATAACTGAGACAGTGTTTATGACCACTCAACAAAAACTGCTCCAGTCACAGAAAAGCAATTGAACATTTTTACGTATTAAATGAACAGTAAATTAATAGCATAGATTAGATAAGTCCTGATTGCTCACATCTTATTTTTGTTATCTAGCTGCTGACTTATTTGTCAGATTATTAGAAAATGTGGCAGAACGCAGATAGTTAACACACTTGTTTGTTAGTCTGTATTAATGCACTCAAATGCAGTGACCTTCAGAAAGTAAGTTATTATTTAGTTATTATAGAGAATATAAATAAATAGACAGACAAACAGATATTATTATAGATATTATAAAAGCTCTAACGGAATGAAACATGACCGTGACAGTCATTACTGAAGATCCTTTCACTAGACACACAGTTCTGCTGGGCGTGAGTGTGACGACTAATGACTCATCATCATGCTGTCTGGTGTCACCCAGAAGAGGATGGGGTCCCTTCTGAGTCTAGTTCCCTTTCAAAGTTTTCTCAGCGAGTGAGTGTGTCCAAGCTGTGGTCGCTTGCAACGTTAGGAGTCTAAATGTGTAAAGCTATATAAATACAACTAAATCAAATCGCACTGAACAACCAAACTGGTTATTAAAGTTTTACGTCAGTTACGTTTCTGGGTGGAAAAAAACTAAACGAA